>QMIH01001121.1:16872-29347 GCA_003987875.1 Clarias batrachus | reverse complement strand
TCTAACTTTTTATTTACCTTCAAGAAATAACCACAGACACACACACACACACACTTACACACACACACACACTTACACACACACACACACTTACACACACACACTTACACTCTAGAAGGTCGGCTAGTGTTTTGGTGCGCAGAGCGACAGGTCGTTTGGTCTTGTCGTTTGTTATTGCGTACTCCTGCATCCCCAATTCCTCCGCCACCTTCGCCTGCGTTCTGTTATTCACCAACGAGCTTCGCAGGAGCTGAAACACACACACACACACACACACACACACACACATAACCACATTCACACATACACACATATATATATATTAGCCCAGACCTGCATTTCATTCCTTTTGGCAGCAAACTACAAAATAAATAAACAAAACATGAACACCACCAACGCACACACACACACACACACACACACACACACACACACACACACACACACACACTAAACAATATCAACACACACAACGATTTATTTTACATTACGCAGCCAGAACACAACTAATGCAGGGGAAACAGAACTAAATGTAAGCAGGTAAAATAAAATGTTGGAGATGATTTATTTATTGGAGTCGAGCGTGCGCTACTCAGACAGCAGAGACGCTGAAAGTGAGGGAGAGAAAAAGAATAAATAAATAAATAATCGTAAAAGCCTGCATCAAGCCATAAGGGAAATCAGAACAGCAACTGGAGTGGCTTCAGATGGAGATCTGGAGTCTTGGTGTGTGTGTGTGTGTGTGTGTGTGTGTGTGTGTGTGTGTGTGTGTGTGTGTGTGTGTGTGTGTGGACTGTGAAATCCTTCTGCTGCAGTTTATCAAAAGTACATTTTCATTTGTAAAAATCTAATATTTACTAGTTTGCAGTGTCGAGTAAGTAAGAGTGTGTGTGTGTGTGTGTTTTGCTTATCATGGAAATTAATTGCAACATTAACATTACTGCAGTACGAGTGTTCGCCACATTAAAAACTTAGACACACACACACACACACACACACACACACACACACACACACCGTCAAATGGCCTTCATGATGGTCTGGAAAATGGATGAACAGATACTCAGTGGCTACGAGCTGCATGATGGAATCTCCCAAAAACTCCATCCTCTGATTGTGACCTCTGAGAGAGAGAGAGAGTAGAGGGGGGTAGATGAAAAGACATAGAAAGAGAGAACGATGGAGGTAGAGGTAGATGCAGGGAGAGACAAAAAAGACCGGCATAAACAGAGACAGGAAGACGATGAAAGAGAGACAAAGTGAGACAGAAAGAGAGACACAATGACACAGAGAAAGAGACAGAGTCTCAGAAAGAAAGACATACAGAAAGTGGGGTAGACACAGGCACACAGAAAGAGAGAGAGACATGGAACACAGAGACAGGCATGCAGAGCGATGCACAGAAAGAGAAACGAAAAGACGGAAAGAGACGGACAGATCCATGAAGACGGACAAAGACAAACAGAAATGGAGACACGCAAAAAGAGATATAGACACAGAAAGGGAGACAGAGACACAGAGAGCAGGTTAGCGATGTGTTCGGTCATTAAGGTTTAGTCATATATGGTCTCGTGCTGCACTCTGACACGCGACACACTCCAGACGTACAGCGTGAGGTGGTTGAAGCCGACGGTGCGCAGGGTGAAGGCTCGAGCCAGCAGACGCACGTGTGTGAAGAGAACTCCGATGGCCGTCTCAAAGTCTGTCAGCTTCTGCAGGACGGGTGACGTCTCGATGAGCTGTCTGTCCGTCACCGGCTCCTGCACCTGAAGTGTGTACGCGCGCACACACAAACACACACACACACACACACACACACACACACACACACACACACACACACACACACACACACACACCACCTCTTTAGTCACAGTAATGACCCACTTCAGGAGATTAACACACTGCTTATCGGCCACTGGATACTGAACTTAACCAATTATTCTTTGAGTACTCAGGAATAAGGTGTGAATCCCAGAGCAGAGACTACAGACTGTGTTTAGTTTCTTGTTCTCCGTGTGTGCGCGCGTGTGTGTGGGAGTGTGTTAGTGTGTGAGATGGAGAGAAACACGCCACCTGTTTCTGTCTCCTTTATCTGCACAGTGGATTTTGCTCTTCAGACGACTTGTACACACGTACGCAAGAGCAGGAAAAAAAAAAAGAAGAAGAAAGAAACAAAAAGTGGGAAAAAAAAAAAAACCCTGAAATCTGGAATGCCGACCGTAGCCACATCACGTCAGACGCCTGTCATGCGTTGCTAACGATGCTTCAAAGACAAGGTTTTAATTGGCTTGAGGTTTGAGATGTCGCGCTCCTTTCGTCCTCGTTTCTCCCGTAAAAGAATTCCCCGTCTTCCTCCTTGACGAGGCGTCCTTAATTAACGGCGAAGATCCAAATGCCAGCTGTCACATCATTACGGCTAATGACATTTTGCCGGTTGATGACATGGGCTCCGGGTTCAGAAAGAGCAGATGCTCTCGACGGTCACGTTTATAAACTGGAAGACATGTTTATTCGCAATTTTTTAAAAAAAGTCGTGATAATGGAGGAGCGCGACAAAGAAAGACAAAAGTTACCGCGCAATAACTTGTGCTCGAACACCACTGAGACAGACGGGGTGCAAAAAGGGATCAACAGCTGCTGTAGGAATCTTAGCGTGATACTTAAATTTACATTTCTAGCTTATGGCAAATGCCCGTATGCAGAGTGACGTCCCGTTTATCTCATTACACATATGAGCAGGTGAGGGTTAAGGGCCTTGTCCAAGGGCCCAAACGTGGCGGTGCTGGGGTTTGGACCCTCTAATCAGTACTCAGTAGTTCAACCACCGAGTTATTCCTGCCCTACTACTTCCTGGTGAAAATTTCTTATGTTTCATTTAAAGCCAATAGACAACACCCCAACTTGTCCACTATTCAATTAACTGTCATTTGTTTAGCGCCTTTAACAACGGTCACTGTCGCCGAGTCGTTTTACAGGATCAAAAGAAAATTAGGGAAATGTGTATGAAATGTGTCGGGTAATATGTATGAATCAAAAATGATCAGACGGTCCCTGATTAGCAAGTGATGAGGACAACGGTGCTGAGGGAAAAACTCCCTAAGATGGCAATAGGAAGAAACCTTGAGAGGAACCGGACTCAACAGGGAACCCGTCCTCATTTGGGTGATAACGGATAGCGGTGCATTGATTTGCAGTCATACTGCAAATCAACTCGTATGCGGTTTATCTAACCAATGATTCTTCAGTTCCCCACTTATAATTTCAATCCCGTCCTCCAAGATCTTATAGTATCATATTTAAAGGTCTAAAGAGAGAAACAAAGCTTGGAACCGTGGGTCAGTCAGGTGAATACAATTTGCAGTGATAATCTCGGGTCGTCTGTGGACGTGGCTCGTACGAAGCCAAGCACATACATAAATCAAAGAATGCTTTTCATGTATTATTCTACTCAGTTTATTAAATCCTCCTGATTGAAAACCTCAAGAAAATGTCAGAGCTTCAAACAACTGGACTGACGAACTGTTCAAGCTATACATTATCTGTTGCTTTGTTGCCTCATGCCAAATTGTCATTTGCGAAAATCTTATTGCAAATGTTCCTTGGAAGTGCGCATCACAGCATGTGGTCCTAGTAAAGGAGAACTTCTGTGCTGCACCACTGGCCAGGCCACCAAGGGGAAGTGGATGAAGATTTGTGAAAGGGTACGCACTTCTTTTTTGCCCAATCTTTCTTTATGCCCTCATAACATCTTTTATTTATTTATTTTGGATTTTTCCCCGATTTTCTCCCTAATTTAGTTGTGTCCAATTCCTCCCCGTCACTAGGGGGCTCCCACATTAAGGCTACTACTACCACTCAGCCGGGAGGGCCGAAGACTATCACGTGTTTCCTCCAAACCGCATCTTTTCGAACTGCTCGCTCGCGCACCGTTGGGGGCGGCGTAACACACTCAGAGGACAGCGCTATCCACTCCCTCCGTTGCGCGAGCTCACAGACGCCCCTGAATGGCTGTAGAGCCGTGATTAATGCAGGAGCACTAAGTACCTCTCATCCCTCCCCTCTGAGAGAGCTCGGCCAATCAGCTCTCTCTAGACCTCCGGCTGCGAGAGGTTACAGCACCACCCGGGATTCGAACTAGCGATCTCCGGATGATAGGGCGAGCGCTTTAACCACTGCGCCACTCGGAGGCCCATCTTTTATTTATTTTAAAACCCTTTCAGAACAATCTGCCATCATCTGAAAGAGACATGAACGGATACAGGGAGAGAGAGAGAGCGAAAACAAAGTGATTGTTCACTTTTCATGGACCCCCACCTGTCCATCAGAGGGAGGTTCTGCCACAGTAACCACTGTGTTCGCCAAGGTGGTATAGTGAGTTACCTTCACACAGGTGTGTTACTGGACGTATTTTGGAGATGCACAACTGTTGGAGTCCTGTCCTCTTCATGTTCCTCAAACTCAGCTGGCAAGACCATCATAACAGGAGGTTCTCTTGCCCTCACAGCAGACAACGTCTTCTCTATCCAGAGCTCTGTTTTGAGGAGTAAAGGTGAAGCATCGACTTCAAGAAAACTGTAGCAGCATGGTGTTGGCAGCATGACGCTTTGGTGCTGTTGCACGACTTCCTCAGAGTTCTTCGGCAGAACCCCAATCCGTCGGCTGGAAGGTTCAAACGGAGCGTTCCAACAGGACAATGACCCCAAACACATTAAAAACAGGGAGTCAACTGGATTAGGGCTAACTTTAAGCTTTGGGAGCATGAAGCCGAAGGCACATTTGAGGTCCATATGCGAGAAAACCAACACGTTTACTAATTCTGCCAAAAAAGGGGTCAAATGTCCAACCAAAATCCTGTCAGCAGCTCGTTGACTTACTGCTGAAAATGAAACCTGCTATGGGACATTTCACCAAATGTGTGTCAGACTAAATTAAAGCTTGTACCCCCATGTTTAAATGTCCTTTAGCATGTTGTAAGGAAATCGATGCACATGCTTTAATTTATTTGTGCTTTTCTTTTGTTAAACCAGAAAGCTGGAAGATGCACAGATATCTTCCAGCTCTTTAGCAGCTCCAGGTCGCCCGTCTTTGCTATAAAGAATAGGACAGGTAAAGGAAAGGACAGCTGATGGGTAACAATTTGCTCTTAAAAGAGTCATAAAACCCAGAAGTGTTGGTAAAAACTAAACTCCACTGGTAATCCATCTATTCCAGGGAAGTGACCTATGACCTGCAGTTTTATTGCTTCTATAAGATCATCTAATGCAAGAGTGGAGTCAAGTTCCTGTCTCTGTGCACAAGTCTGAAAGATTTTGAGAACAGATCAGTCAGCCTTTCACTTCCACAGCCTTCAGCGTTATTAGAGTCTGGTATAAAAGTCTACAGCCGACTGTCTCGGATGTTAAAATCAAGGGATGGGAATCACCAGGGGCCACCCGATACCATATTACCACCGTACCTACTGTAGGTGCCCATTCGATTTGTGCTGCGTTTCTATAAATATTACGGTTTTATAAATATCCTGACTCAATATCATTATAATTTCATTTTTATTTTGTTACAATTCTCATAAAAGAATTTGCACGCATCACGCCATCTGTAGGATTATAGAGGAATGACAACGTTTTACCACCTCAAATGCAAACCCATGTAAATGAAAAACAATTAAAAGAATCATGACACATCACTGAATCGATTCCCTCCCCCCGCCAATCTCAATTAAAATCTCATTCGGGGCGACAATGCTTGTCCAAACGAAAAAAAAAACAAACAAAAGAAAAGTAAACAAAAGTTGGAGCTTCCGGATTTATTTTCGATTGAGCAACATGTCACCCTGATTAACAGAGCTTTCAACCTTTCCTTCAAATAAATTCCAACTTCTTGTGTTCCCTCCTCATTTAACCCGACACTGCGTGTAACTTTCGCTGCTTGTTTTTTTTTTCCAGGCCGAGATCTCTCTGGTTGTTTTTTTATTCGGTTGTAGAAGTTGTACGTTACATATGCCGAGTAGTTTGGACAGAATGTTCTAATGGGCGAGCTCCTCACCTTCCACCACTGATGCTTTATTTTAGCTTCCCCAAAAATAATTGGGAGGATTTGGTCTCACCCAGTCATTCCAGCGTCTCAACACATCAGTTAAACTCAGACGAAGTAAAACCGCCAGTTTTTGCCTGGACCGTCTGGGTGGTTCAGTCTCCACCCATCAGTACACAGGTCTCAGTAGTGGACTATTGCTGGAAACCCCATTTCGACTTGAATACTTGTGGGTCCTGATCATAGGGTGTACTTATCTTTTTTTACACCAGCTGTAAATGTTGGCTTGCTTTTTTGGGGAAAAAAAAAATACGACTTTTTGAGTGTTTGTTGCTGTAACCTCCACTGATGTGTGTTTGTAAGTTAGTGAGGATCACATGATGGTTACTCAGCCTCTCATCAATAAAACCACAGAGCTGAAGCACAGTGTACTTTCTTTTGCCCCATGACCCTATACGCTTTGCTCACCTGTAGTGGATGAGGTGGATAGTGGAGCCAAACCTCTCTTAGATCCTGTAACACACACACGCACACACAAACACACACCGGTGAGTACAGCAATCTGTCCAGCTGTAATCTCGTGTACTCACATAATCTCCATACTCATATGTGTGTTGGCTAATCAAATACTTGAGAGGATTGTGAACCGGATGAAATGTACACACACACACACACACACACACACGCACCTCGCCGTTAAAAAGTAGCCTGCCGAACAGCTGCTTTGCTTCTTCTAACCCACCTTCCAGATACACAGCACCTGCATAGAGAGAGAGAGAGAGAGAGAGAGAGAGAGAGAGAGAGAGAGAAGAGGAGGGACAAAGACAAAAGGGATAAATAGAGTGGGAGACAAACAGACAGACAAAGAACAGAGAGAAGAAGCGTGAGAGGAAGATACAGACATGTAAAAAGAAAGAGCGACAGAGACAAAAACAGAGCATGAGAGAAAATGAGACAGACAGGTAAAGAGGGAGACCGACAAGGAGAGAGAGATGGAGATAAACAGATGAAGAAAGAAAGACAAGTGGAGATATGGAAAAAGAGACAGATGGACAAAAAGAACGACAACAAAAGATTTGAAAGGAAAAAGAGAGAGGGGGACGGAAATCATGACAAGAAATGAATAAAAGGAAATAAAAAGTGCGTGCTGATATTCACGCAGTCCTGAAAGTACAACTCTCATCACGCTCGCACACACACACACACACACACACACACACACACACACACACAGAGGGATTATGTAAACGAGGATGTTCAGTGTAAAACATGAATATTAATCCTCTCCTGAGGTGAATCTACATTAACACAGACACACACACACACACACGCAGACCCCTTACTTTTTTTAAATTAAAAACCTTGAGCTATCATTGCTCCATTTGT
The DNA here is from genome assembly GCA_003987875.1 of Clarias batrachus. Classification (NCBI taxonomy): domain Eukaryota; kingdom Metazoa; phylum Chordata; class Actinopteri; order Siluriformes; family Clariidae; genus Clarias; species Clarias batrachus. Next base: position 21,928 of record QMIH01001121.1, on the reverse strand, counting down.
GTCGAAAAGTGACACATTATTTTAATTTTCTTTGAAATAAGTGAACGTAATGGGCCTCTGTGGAGAGAAACACACACACACACACACACACGCACACACACACACACACAGCTCTTAATGTTAAAGTGAAGTGAAGGTAGGAGAAAAACAAGAAGGGAAAGTGAACATCCTCCGCTGCACATTGTTAAAAGAAAATAATAAAATAAAAAGCAGAGAAATCCTGAGCGAGTCAGAGATAATCCCGTCTCTCCTCGGCTTTAACCCCAAATCCCCTCCATCTGCTCGCGCTAATCAGAAAATCAGCTTTATCATGGAAATTAGCCTGACTCAAAAAAACAGCCTCTCATTCCGGTTGTTCATTATCGAGGATCAGGAGTAAATAAAAACTCAACAAAACGAACACTTTGAGAAGGAAGGAGGAAAACAGCAGCGGAAACTGCCAAAAAAAAAAAAGCAGAACGATGAATGCGAAGAAACAACTGAAAAGTAAAGGAGATTTAAAAACAAGAAAAAAAGGAAAAAGCTGAAAAGAGTACGAGCTCAGAAGAAGTTCAGCAGGTGAGGAAGTTCAGACGAGGAAAACAAACAGCTAATGTGAAATAAAAGCTGCGTTCAGCAGGAGGAAGCCGAAGAGCCGAAATAAAAACCTAAAGAAGTTAAGGAGCTATAAAAAGTCAAGAAGCTACAGGAGAAAGTATTCACCCCCTCCCCTGGTGATTACTTCTCTTTCTGCTGGATTCATCAAATTTCACTTTATTACATCTGGGATTTTTTTTTCTTCTGTACCTTTAATCCAGAGACTGTAGAAAAATAAACTGCATACAACACCAAAGAGGAATAAATTATTTAAAGCGATAAATCTCTCATAAATATCTAAACTATGCTTCAATAGTAAGCGTTCATGCTCACACATCAGGTATGTCTGGGAGATCAGAGAAACCGTGAAGGAACCTGAAACTTTAAGATCAAAGTGGATGGGAGGATATGCTCTGTAGAAGGTTGATAAAGCGTCAGGAAACTTTGAAGTTTCTGAGGAGCACAATGTGCAACCAAGGAGCAAGATCTGACCAAAGGTGGTGTCCATGAGTCCAGCCACACCAGTGATGGAGTTACAGAACTCACTGGTACAGCTCATCCAGGATCTATAGGCGAGGAAGCCAGTTCTAAGAGTATTGAAGCATCAAAGCTGATCTTTAGTCTGGTGCACACCAAATACCATGCCTACCATCAAGCAAGGTGAAGAAGGAAGCATCATGCTCTGGGCTTGCTTTCCAAGGTGAAGCTAAATACAAGCAAACCGTTGAGTAGAAACTTAAACCCCTCCACAGGAAAAATAAGGTATTCTGGTACTTAATTTTTTTTTTTTTTTTTGGCATATTCCAGTTAGAACGCTAGTTTTATAGCGCATGCAGCGCCAGCAAGGATACAGCACCCCTTGAGCAGGTATGGTTAAGGGCCCTGCTGAGGGCTCAACAGTGGCAACTCAGCAGTGCTGAGGCTTGAACACCTGACCTTCCAATCAGTTTCCCAGATCCTTAACCATCTGAGCCACCACTGCTCCTTAAAAAGTGCATGTCCATTGAACAATGGACTTAAACTGGGAACCGCTTGCACCCAAAGTATCAGACCGCTAGACCAAAAAGCCACTCCTGAAAGGTGTACTTGTAACAACGTTAACGAAAGGGCTTCTGTAAACTCAAGGCACTCTGGAGTATTTCACTATTGGCCTTACTTTCTTTGTGGGGACTAAGGTCACACCCAGGACAATCCATCAGGCAATTTTGGAAACGCCAATTATCCTACCCTGCACGTCTTTAGACTGTGGGACAGAACAAACTACACAGACTTTGTGGGACAGGAATCAAACCCTCGAGTCCAGGAAGTGCGAGGCCTCAGTGCTAATAATGCAAATGGCTTTTAAGGATTTCTTAGCTACAAAGACAGTTATTTTGTTCTCTACATATTTCTAATCAGAACCTATTTCAATATTGTTATACACATCCTGCATTTAATCCAACACATTTTCTGGATCTGCATCGCCGTCTCTTGCAGATATGCTCAAAGGCTTTGATAAAACATGAAATATATTTCAGAGATGCACAGTACACGAGAGAGTGATAGCAGGAGTGTAAGAGACGGAGAAGTGCAAAGTCAGCAAGAGTGATGGAAGTGAACAAAAAAAAAAAAAAGTGCTGACGGTGCCTGGGACCAACTCATTAAAGCCACGTGGCCTTTACAGAAAATGATCTAAATGAGTCATTTTGTATAGCATTTCCCTCCTGGGGTACATTCCCACACATTCAGTGCAGTAATGCTTAAATGCTACAATGTTAGCTAGGACTTCTGACTCCTAGAGAGTGCCATAAAATGGCACAAAGTTATAGGACCTCATATATACAAACTGTTTCTCTACGATGTACGGCTTTAGATACTGGTCTTAATGGAAGGTGGCGTAGTGGTTCGCATTGTGGCCTCGTGCCTCTAGAGTCAAGAGGTTCACATTCCCACCTCGGGTCTGTGTGTATGGAGTTTGCATGTTTTTCCCGGGTTTGGGGGGTGTCTTCCGGGTACTTCGGTTTCATCCCTCAGTCCAAAGACATGCAAATTAGGTTAATTAATTGCCATTTCCAAATTACCCATAGTGTTCGAGTGAGGGTGTGCTTGTGCCGTGTGATGGACTGGCCCTGAATCCAGAGTGAAACAGTTGTATCCTGCCTTGTTAGCCAAGTCTCCTCGGATAAGACGATAAGCGGTGTAGGCAACGAGTGAGAATCTCAATAGGGCACACAGGAATCCACAAAGTGAGGAGGAAACTGCAAGAAGTGGTAGCTGAAATAGCGTGGGTGCCTCTCCTCATGCCAGCTCTCTACAACAAGCTGCTGAACAACAGCAATAAAGGAAGTAGTTCAGTTGAAGAAGGAAGCCTTTCAAGTATTGTGCATGAGCAACTCTCGTGTTCCAACCAGTGAAGAGTGGTTGTCCGGTGATCTCCTGACATGGTTGATGGTTGGGAATGACCACTATCTACTGAACATCAAGAGCTCCTGGAATGCTGAATGACGGAAGCAGTACTTTGTTTACCAGAGTAGAAAGTAGAGTAGTAGTGGCAGTTAGAAACCTTCATAGCGGCAAAGTTGCAGGGGCTGATTTTGAGATTTAAATAGTGATGCTGAAGTCACTGGATGAAAATGGAGTGATGTGATTAACTTGCATCTTCGGGGTGGTATGAAGATCTGGGGCAATGCCTTTGTACTGGCAGAGTGTGTTGCAATTCTAATGACATCACAATCCTTAAGAACCTCAACTGGTCCACAGCAGTTGGCATGCTGGTGACTATCAATGTTTTCTCTGGTAGCTCTGTTCCTAAGGTTACTATGGCAGGCAGAAACCGTCATAAACGGCAGAAGGACAGGGTTTGAGGAGATTCAACTGGTGATGCTAAAGGCACTGGATGAAGTTGGAGTGGAGTGTGATTAACTTGCTTGAAGATCTGGCGAAGTTCCTTTGGAATGAAAAACTTCTGAAAAGTTCCAATTCTAGAGCAAACACAACCCTCAATGTTAACGGGTCCTGGTGGAGAACTTCAACTGGTACTTTAACACCACCTCCATAGCAAATAAAGCTCCAGTTACTGCGCAACAAGCTTTGTGACAAGTGTTGCATGAAGTTCTGGATCAGTGCCTTTGGACCGACAAAGTGGCATGGTGGTTGCGTTCCAGTTCTTCAGGAATCACGAGTTCAGGACAGAGGATCCAGGAGAAACGGTGCAAGTTCTGCCCAGACATTGGAACAACGGACTAGAATTTTACTTCACAGTTTGGTAAGGTGGCTAATGCAGTCTTATGTGTGATTTCCACATACAAAAAGGTACAACTGAGCGCCTTGAAAATGACAGACAGCACAGACATAACATCCCTGTTGTTTGTATGTGGTGATGTTCTCTTGGCACCATCCAAAATAGAGCTCTCTTTCTCCAATTCTCTCTCACACACACTCATAACCCTCAGGCAATCCCACAGACTCCAAGCTGATCCCGCAGATTCCCATGAGATCTCAATGATTTTCGTCTAATCCCATATAATCCTATTCATTTCCACACTCCTATGCAACGCCACTGACTTCCATTTCCAGCTCAGCGCACCGCCTAACATTTTCATTCCTCTCTCTTTCTTTCGCGGTGACATCTCCTTTTTTTTTTTTGGTTTTGTTTTTCCCGTCTGTCTCATTAATGCACTTCCTGGCTCTTTCCTCAGCCACACTCCTTCCTAAACATCTTCATTCTCTGCCACAGACAGCAGCAGAGAAAGACGAGTGGGATAGAAGGGTAGAGAAAAGGGGTCTGTCCATCATCGCGACACTCCATCTGTTTTTGCTACCCATCAGTATTATTTAAAGAAATGAACACAGATGCTAATCATGTGCTCCAATTCAGGCATGACCTCACTTCCTGTCAAAACAACAAACAGACGTCACTGTTAAACTGTCAATCTGTCCCCGTATCTGTCTATCTTTATTTCCTTCCCTTATCTCTTGGCACTCTCTGTATCTGTACTTCATAATGCAGTTCCCCTGAAAATATCTGTCTACGCAGACATCCCGTCTGCCTGTCTGTTACACCACATTTGTCTATTCATCTATTCAGAAGTCTTGTCTATCTACACATCTCTGTCTCAATATAGCAGGGACAAACCATCTCTGAAAAGAGGGGAATCTGATTTTTTGCCTTTAGCACAATGTCTGTGCTTCCGTCTACAATGTTTCTGTCCGTGTGTCGACATGTCGTCTACATCCGTCTGTCTGTCTGACCACCATTTTCCTATCTGCTGTTTATGCCAATTTATGTGGCATTCAAGTGATAGGTTAATTTATACAACTGTACGTGTGTGTGTGTGTGTGTGTGTGTGTGTGTGTGTGTAAAAAAGTGAGATGCAAATTAAAATATAATAGAAAACATATTAATAAAAATTTAATCGTTGCTGTGAGAGATCAAATTTATTTATTTAGCATTCAGACGCAATATTGCTTTGTGTGTGTGTGTGTGTGTGTGTGTGTGTGT
>QMIH01001120.1:182341-197250 GCA_003987875.1 Clarias batrachus | reverse complement strand
CTTGCTCTCAGGATTTGGAATTGTACTCACGATTTGGATTTGTTTGCCCTCGCTGCTGGACCACCGGATTCTGACCACCGCCTGGAAAGACGATTCTTCTACCCGTTGCTGCTTCTACGGCGCGCGCACTTCCGCGTTCGGGCACTTCCGTGTTCGCGGACATCAGGGAGAGAGTTTTTCTCCGAGAAGATCGGCCACWACATTCAACCTTCCAATCACCGCGAGCTACGCAGGTTAGCAGCGAAAATTCGCTAGCGAAGAGCCGACTGGAGTACTCGCAATCGACTTCCGGGTTAGTGGAGATTCCCACGCGTCATAGCCCCGCCTCCTCCATCGTCACTAAAGGTTTCCCCACTCTCTCAGTCACCAAGCGCACACACGCTGCTTCTCTCCTCTGCTCCCATTGTGCCTACACATTCAAGYCTCCATATTTCCAGTAAAAGAATTTCAACATAATTCAAGTATCATTCGTCTGCTTTTGGGTTCACTCCAGTTAAGTCACCCTGCCTCTGACAAAAGCTTGGCAAAACAGCTTGGAAAATTCCAGAAAACAAAAACAGCCTGGAAAATTCCAGAGAATTACAGTATGTCATGGCTTTTAAAGCTTCTAATAGGCTAATTGAGATCATTTGAGTCAACTGTAGGCGTACTGTACCTGTGGATTTATTTTAAAGCCTACAGTACCTTCAAACCTCTTTGTTTGACATAATGGGAAAATCAAAAGAAACCAGTCAAGACCTCAGAAAAAAAGTGAATCTCCACAATTGTGGAAAAAATGTGAATCACTATGCTTGGGAACAGTTTCCAAATGCCTGGGACCATGTAGCCAATATATATCGCTCAGGAAGAATATGTGTACTTTAGTACAGTAAATACATGTCTCTTTCCTGGTGTTTATACTGTACTTGCATAGTATTATTTGTATAAACACCATGGGACCATGCAGCCAACCTATCGCTCAGGAAAGAGGTGTGTATTTTGGTATGAAAAGTACAATTCAATCTCAGAACAAAAACAAAGGACTTTATTAAGACACTGGAGGAAACCGGTAGAAAAGTAGCTATATCCACCAAAAACAAGGTCGATATCCATGTAACCTGAAAGTCTGCTTAACAAGGGAGAAGCCACTGCTCCAAAACTGCAACAAAAAAAAGCCAGACTACAATTTGCAGTTTCACATGGGGAACAAGATCTTATTTATGGAGAAATGTCCTCTGGTCCGATGAAACAGACAAGAAAAAAAAAAACTTTTTGGGTATAATGACCATTGTTATGCCTGAAGGAAAAACGGTGAGCTTTGCTAGACAACCCCGTTATGAAGCATGGGCGTTGCAGCATCATGGTGTGGGGTGCTTTGCTCCAGGAAGGACTGGTGCACTGGTACACAAAATAGATGGCATCATAAAGAAGGAGGATTATGTGGACATTCAGCCAGGAAGTTAAAACTACTTCCAATTGACCCCAAGCAAACTTTCTAAATTGTGTCAGAATGGCTTAAGTACAATAACGTTGAGGTATTGGAGTCACTATGACCTCAATCCAATCCAGTATGAACTTTACTCAGTTATACCAGTTCTGTAAGGAGGAATGGGCTAAAATTCCAGCAACTTATTATACAGAGTTTGGGGGAAGCTACTCAAAAAGTTTGTCCCAAGTTCTACAAATTTAAACCAATATTGACAAATACTAACTATGTGTATGTAAACCTCTGCCCCACTGGGAATTTAATGAAAGAAATAAAAGCTGAATCTAATCTGAAATCTAATCTGTCTCCATTCGATGGGAAATAAATTTATCTTTGTTTTCCATCTAGAATTACTGTACATCTGTACCCCTGGTAGGTATGTATTTCACTGGCTGACAAGTTTCTTACACTTATATTTTATTGCCACAAACAATCCATCTAATAGAAGCTCTAATTCCCAGAATCCTCTGTTGGTAATTTTGTGCTCAGTTTCACTGGTCTTGTTAATTTGTTGGTCAGCTCTACAATCTTGTCTGCTCCGTTTCCCCCCCTGTTTGAGTTTTGCCTACGTCTTTCCCCTTTTTTCATTTTTTTTTAAAGCTTATTGTTTAAGACTGTTTGCTGGTGCCACCTTGCACTTTGTACAATACCATACAACAAGTGATATAACAAACATTGAGACACGATTCATGGAATTACAAGAAGTTTTGTATGTACATTATGGGAGCCATAATACCCCTTGGCCTTTATAAAAATGTAATTCATGAATTAACATATTATTAACAGTAATGACCTTTTCTGAGTTAGGTTTGTTTGTCCCTAAAAAAACCCCAATATATATGACAGTGTAAACTTCAAGGCATGTCTTTCAATGGCCCTTTTCAAATAGTAGCTCTGTGTGGTCAGTTGTTGTTGAGGCATGAGTATGTTACAAAGTTCTCTTGGGAAAAAAGAGATAAAAACCCATTGTAATCTTGTTGTGATGTTACTGCCTGAAGCATTTTACTTGTCTTTAAAATAAGGTTGACTCTGAAATTGATGCCTCACATTTATGTTTTTATGTATGTTATCTGTTAAACCCAATTCACTTTGTTTAACTGCCTTGTTAGTGGTTCACAAATTCAAAGTCAATATAGTATTTCTCTTTGGTATTTTGTGAGCATGTGGTTTTAGACATAACCATTTGTTGGTCTAGATCAGTTTAGCACTGTATGTTAACAAATGTCCTATTAGATATGGCTTTGTGTTATTACATATAAGAAATGTATTTTAGACTCTTCTCTTTGTAAAAGCAGTTTGAATGCCAGCTGATAGGCAACAACACCTTTTTTAGCATCTGGAAAAGCAGGCATATACACCACCAAAATAGAGTGTGAGTTGGCAGAAACTCTATTTTATCCTGCCAAATTCCATCAGCCTACAGCTACACCAATATAGACTGAAATAATGTAGATGTAGTATAAGCTTTTACTTGCGGAAGATAATTATTGCAAAATAGACAGTAGGCATAAGCCTCTGTTATGTAAAGCTATTACTGTTTCAATAAGGCACTAGACTATTCAAAAGAGAGAGAATGGAGAAGGAAGAGGGAATTAATAAGCTAAGCAAATTGTCTTCTTTGGGCTTGAAATTTGCACTCAGGTCTATAATACCATGCTACCCTGCCAATCAAAAGTTTTTTTCAACACCAATAGTTTTTTTTTCTTTTTTGTACTTTATTAGTGTTTAATCATTATTAAATTAAGACAGGTAAAATATTCAGGAACTGTTTGTTCTTAGACCCTAAGTAATTGACTTATTAAAAGTGTACAAACTTGGAAGGTAAAGCCTTAAAACTGATAAACCAGACTTAAAGACTGGTTTGCTAGTATTCACTGTAACACATAAATAAGTGATATACTATATGCTAGTAATTAAAAGACTAATTAAAAGCTAAAGACTTTAGCTTTTTCCAATTAGGTTAAATTTGTTCACATAAAATAAAGCCTTATCTCACTTCACTAAACATTAAATATTAAGTATGTCTTTATCCACTGTCTACTGAAACATCAAGCTTGGTGTGAATATGTACCTGCTCTTGCTTGGTTTTGGCAGCTTGTACAGTAGCATGTCTGTCTAAGCTAGAATTTTCAGGAGGGTCATCTATTTCAATTCAATTCAACTTTATTAAATTATATTAAAAAACATAATGTAGTCATAAATGTAGATTCTGTCCCAGGCCTGTGTGACACAGCAGTCACATACTTCATATTTATGTATCCATCAATCTGTGTATTGTACAGTATATAAACTTGCATACAATATACAAATTGATGGTTTCATGTATGTGTGTGCGTGTGTGCGCGCCTTACTTGTATCACTGCCTGCAGCACTTTGAGTACTGTTCTGTTTCTAACTAAGTACTGGTGTGTGTACTTAATGTTTGTTATTATGTTGCCATATACAGGTATAATCAGAATAAATCAAGTTAATATGGATAAATACATTGGAAAATCCTATTATTTTTCACTCAATCATCGTTTATACTGATTTTATCCTGTATACAGGGTCACGGGGCCTGGAGCCTATCCCAGGAGACTTAGGCACCTGACGGGGTACACCCTGGACAGGGTGCCAATCCATCTCTGGCACACACACACACACATGCTCATTCACACACTACACGCAATTTCAGGCCAACGTGCCTAATCTGAATGTTTTTGGACTGTGGGAGGAAACCGAAGTACCTGGAGGAAAGCCACCTAGCAGGGGAAGAATATGCACACTCATTTTCATTTCTTTTAAATGCTTTTGTTCTTTCTGGAATAACTTTCAAGACAAGACACTATTCAGAAAAAAACACAATACAGTGCATTGCTGACAATGTTAATTCCCAATATGTTTCATTAAATCTGTAAAATGATATGGAAGAATCTGGTATAAAAATTGACCACAGCGTGTATTCATCTGTACACTTAAGTATGGGTAGAACATGTAAAGTCCGTGCACACAGTCTGGAGGTGAGATTCGAATCTCTGGAGGTGTGAGGCGACGGTGAAAATATATATATCTTTTTTAAGTTTATGTTTTGTTTTTTAAACCTTTGACAAGTTGACTAGTTGTGTGCGGATTGGATGGACCTACAGTACTGTACATTATATGTGTGTTACTCCACACAGTCATACACTGCAGGGAATTTTGGAAATGCAAATCATTCTTTGGACTGTGGAAGGAAAAATAAAAGGCCAAAACAATCGAGCAATTTCCACATACACAGGCATGGAGGCATGTGAGGAAACCGTGCTAATTACTTAGCCACTGTAGAAGAGCTAAAAATAAAATTGAGTAGTCTTTGATTTTTGCACGTCAAAGCTCACAGAAATACTGGTGTTTCCTGTGGAAGAATTTCAGGTTGACTTTGAGAGGAGAAGGACCAATTATCAGTGTGAGAGAAAGCCTACAGTAAATGGGAATGAAAGCAGCCTATGCTCCGCGGTAGTGGGGCAGCACTCGAGTCGTGCCTCTGGTGAGTTCACTTAGCTGTAGGCTACATGTAGGCAGTGCACCATGCGCGCTCCCTCACGGACTTTCTGTGCTTCGGACCCCCCGCCTCCTCCTCCTCCTCCCTCCATGCACCCGCCTCTCCTCCTCCCTGTCTGAACTCGGGTACCGGACCGAATGGCGGGAGCTAAACGGACCGAGTCTCCGTGTGACAGCGACCAGGAGGTGAAGAGCGAGCTGAGGAGATCAGCAGCGGATCAGCAGCAGCAGAGCAGCAGCGCGGCGGCGCCGCTTCGCACCAGCGGCTCGATGGCGAGCGACGGCGGCCAGAGGTACCGCAGAGATCAGCGCTGTCTCAGAGCAGCGCGCTGCCAGGTGCACCCGATTCACCTAGCGCCGCATCTAACTGCACGATCAGCAATCAGCGTACAATTACACAGTTACAGCACGGCCGCGATCATCATCACGACCACGAAGCGTTCTTATCGAGATGCGTGATTTTAACACTGCACTCATCATAACGCGTTCAGCTTTAAAAAAAAAAATAAAAAATTACGATTTGGGTTGAAATTCTCAGCACCTGGTAACGCTGCGTTCGTTCAGCCGAGCTGCATGCTGTTGTAACGTGAGTGTGAAAGCTTGTCAGTGAGTCAGTGTTGTTAAAGCTGCTTGTGAAATGTCGCATGCTGCCAGAATGTATGCTTTTATCTATATGCTGTACGGGCATTATACATTTCTGTCGTGCTCACTGTATTTTGACCAACCTACTGTCGGCTACAGTGATGTACTTGTAACTTCAGCACTGACAGCACCTGTGTCCAAGTGCACATCAAACAGGAGCATTTGTGAAATTAATGAGCAGGACTGAAGATGACCTGTATTTAGCCTCTGCACCTGTTCCCGCTCTGATTTTCTTGCTTTTCTGTAAATAACTGTTAAAATTGCTGAAAGATCTAACTAACTAACCAGGCACAAACTTGTTTATTGAGAAACACACACACACACACACACTGAGGACTGCGCTGCGAACGCCTGCAGGTTGATCATTTTTCATAGACGGTGCAGAAGCACTGCAGCTGCTTCAGTTCTGACTCCACATTTGCCAGTCAAATAAGAGGCGTGAGTAAATGTGCATTGTTTCACAAATGTTCGGTCAGACTTCAGCCTTCGCCTTAAACAGAACTGAAAGAAAATAAACAGACACACACCATACAGTATTTTGGCGATGTTTTTTATTTATTTTTTTATTTCTCATCCAACCGATCATCATTTATTGCCCAGAGTCACATAACATTTTGTAGGTAAGGGTGTCTCGAGCTAAAAGAGTTCTGCTTGAAAATCAGCCCAAGGAGATTTGTACATGATCTGATTCTATTGTATACAGTACTGTTCATGAAACCAGGTCAAAGAGCTCCTATGGGTGCTATTGAAGATGTAAACTTGTCTCAAGAGTCTATAAATACACCGCAACCCTAGCGACTACATCTATCTATCTATCTATCTATCTATCTATCTATCTATCTATCTATCTATCTATCTATCTATCTATCTGTTTGCCTCTCTGTATGACAATAACTTTAATGATATACAGTACAGTATGTCACAGTTCTGAAAACCGTCTGTTTTTTTGTAGTTTGTTTTGATTTTGCTTATATTAAACGCACACAGCTTTTGTGTTTTTTGCACCAAACAGCTCAACATCAAAGACTTGATAGAAAAACTACCGATGGACTGGAAAGACATTGAGCGCTGTTGAAAGGAATACACAGAGCAATAATAAACGGGAAAGACAGAATGTCCAATATTAATGGATGAAAACAGAGAAGCTATAAAAAAAAAGTTACCAACAGGAAAGGCATCAGTATATGATGATTAACCAACAGAACTGATAATACATTTTTTAAAACGAATTTATATAAAGAGCATTAAGCTGCCATAAGAGTACACTCAGGCATCTGATAAAGGTGTTCTGTAAGGCTGTCTTATTGGACCTATATGATTTAACTGCTATTCAGCATCTGTGATGTAGTTGTAGTTGATGATGTAGTTCCCATGGCAACTTCACTCGAAACATTGCAAGAATTGACAAAGTTGACATTACATCAATTATGTTCGGCCTGGAAATAAGCACCCATGAACAAAAGTGATGATATCTGCAGACAGAAAGATAGGCATGTACAGTACATCACCTGCCATTGTCAACTTCTGAAACAAGCTGAACCATTTCTGTATCTGGGCTCGAACATCACAGAAGAATTGCAGCTGCAGAAACGATATCAGAGTACGACTTGGTAAAGTGAGAGCAGTAATTGAATCACTGGCAATCCTCTTGAAAGACTGTCACAATGTGCAGATCAGAAGCCTGCTCAAAAAAGAAAGCAGACTATCGGCCAGGATTGAGGCTTTTGAGATATCGTAACAACAGGAATAAGCAAAGATCATCATGAGGATATTATGAGAAAAGGTATTTCAGCTATATAGCATAATCACAGGATTTATACACCTCACTCCTACATGGTACAATGAAAATGACATAGGACAGAGGATATAACAAGATGATTTCAGCTAAATTATTTTGTCATCATTAACATCCTTACCAATTATTTCTTTGTCTCGGCAAGCCATCATCAATAAATATAAGCCATATAAAAATTCACTTATAATTTTCTCCACTCTCAAGATGTGAGTCTTCTTCTGTTAGCTCCTAAACTCGTTTTATGAAGCATCATTTCACATCCTTACAGCAGAGTAATGCACAAACCTGGGGGCTGACACACACACTCAGCTTAAAGGCAACACTGTCAGTGTGTGTGAAATATGATGATAATATACAGTAGTATTCCTAGAGGATTTAGCGGTTTAGGTGTGTGCTTGATTCCACTGTTTCCTGCCATCACTCTGAAGACATTAGATTTTACATAGATTAATTATTGATGCTATTTGCCCTTATGCATGCTTTAGGAGTTCGTAAAAGCTTAGAGATCATTAAGCGTAAGTAAGGGTGTGTATTACTGCGCTTGTGTGTATAACAGGCTAAAGGATCTCGTTAAGCTCTATGGTACGTAGTAGTTGTAAGGGAATTAAGTTTGAAGTATCTGTCAGTGCTATAGGATCTAAAACGGCACGCTATCACAAGTTTTACGTAAAATCTCACTAAACGTACGAATTTAACTGAAGAAACCAGCTGTTTATTCAGGTATCTATAATTAATTACGTGAAATATGAAAATGTAGGGATTTGTATCGTTGCATCGTGCATCCATGGTCTACAGTCTAGGGTGTCTGTAGAGTTTGTTTGTTCTCGCTGTTCTTTTTGGGTTTCCTCTGGGTACTCTGGTTTCCTCCAACAGTCCAAAAGCATGCAGATTATGCAAACTGATGTTTTCTAAATTGCCCATACTGTGCCATAATGTGTGTGCCCTGCGATGGGTTGTTGTATTCCCCCCTTGTGCTCTACAGTATGTCTTCAGGTTTAGGCTCCTGCCTCCCATGACAGGAAAAAGCAGTGACAGAGTGAGCAAGTTCTAGTCCAAAATCCAGACTTTTTCAGTCATAATTTACTTATGACCAAATTTTTACTCTTTGCTTTTTTTTAGTGCACAAAGAGTTTGTGTCTGAAAGTTTATGAAACATGAAAGAAGAATTGTCAGTGCTTAGAAACATCCCTTGAAATACAGGAAATATGCAGTAATGCAGTGTGATTCCCCACTCTGAGGCTTACTCTTGGGATCGCTCGATCTTCACTTTGGAAAGCCCAATTTATGTGAGTGCTAAATTGGAAATGGTTTTCAAGAATGCTAGGCTTCCATTTTCAATCTAGTTATACTTTTTTTTTACTGAATTGTTGTGCATGACAAAAAGAGGATTGAAATATTCCTAAACATTTGCTCATCAGCGGAGAAAATAGCTCCCAAGTATTACAAATCCCAATCTCCACACAGACCCAAAAAGGATCTTTCCCGTTTCCAGCTCAGACTATCTGACTGATGTGATGTGAAGTGACACATGTTCAGGGCTACTGTCACTTTGACACGCTTGACTAATTCTTAAAATCCTTTAATTTTGTGCTGTCAGCATCCTTCACACTCATGGTAGTGAGTGTCTTTCTAGCAAGGCTGTGTGCCGAGACTAAAAGCACAGACTGGGTGCTTTTTACAGCTAAATGATATGAGAATGATCGGGGTCAGGTTGCTCAATCATTTCTGATAATACTTATTGAACTGGACCGCTGAATCCTGTACAATTCAGCCTGAACTTTAGAACTTTTAGTTCATTTTGAAAAGCATAAAAAGATAGCAAATACTGATATAGTGCTATAATAATAATAATAATAATTATTATAATAATTATTATTATTATTATTATTAAAATACCACTTGGAGACCAAATGTACCTGCATTGCTTTTGCTCTATATATTCTATACAATTGTACACAGTAAATCAGTTTCTTTTGATTTTTAAAAACAGCGCTTGATTCTCTATTCTGATTTGTCAGAAGTTGATTAATTTTCAATAACAGCAGCTCTGAGAGTATTTTCAGATAAGACTATTTTCAGAGGGCAAATCACAGGTTTATATCGCAGGTTTATAGTGCACTCATTATAATTGCTTTTGTAGTAGCAACTGCACATGGACTTGTAAGGCTCACTATGTATATTATCTAAGTTTTAGAGGTGGAAAATAGCTGGAGGCTGCTTTTTCGTTTTGTTTTTAAGCTTATGCATTATTCTGGCACATTTATACTGAATACTAACACAACATTTTTTTATAAAATAAACAGTATTATAAACTGTTTTATTTGAGTCACAAGGGTGCTAAAAAGCACAAATGACATAATATTAAGCCAAACTGATTGGGTTATATAACTACTTATATAATAGTTATGTTCGGGTGTGAGTTTTGTTGGATTTTTTTCTTTTTTTTTTTCAAAATGCTATACCTCCACTTCCTACTGTTTTTTTTTTCACAATGGATGAATTAGCCTGTTTGTGATCATTTTATTATGCAGTTTAGTATTAATAGTATGTTGTGTTTTTGTGGTGAGTTAAACAGATAGTATTGGCAGCAAATTAGACCAAGGAACAAAGTGTTAAGATTTGGTGACAATTAAACCTTTTATTTAAAAAGAGGAAACATTACAAACAATACAGAATCATCCTCAGCCTCCTTCTCTACCAGTTTCCCATGGGTGCATAACAGCTTCCTGTCATAATACAGCTCTGCACCATGGTGTTCTAACAACATCCAAATACCATAATGTACTGTAAGGTTAACTGAGACATACAGTACTTATCATTTATTAGTGCTAGCGTGACTGCAGTAGCAATAAAAGATTGTAAACATCCGTTTTGAACATATTTAAACCACTCTCAGAAGTGATTGTGCTGCACAGGAAGTGCAGTATCTTTGCGGATCATGTGACAGAAAGAAGCCATGTGATTGGCTCATCACTGCACATCGGTTTTGGCTGAAAATCTAACAGCTACGTATCATGCTTTTCTCAAACTTTTACAGCTTAATAGTTTACAGTTGTTTATTATTTTTTTATTAAATGTTTTGTCATCGGCAACCTGTGTGTCAGAGAATAATTGTCAAAATAAGTAAAAGTCTAAAGATGGCATTTATCGCATTCTGCTTTCAAACTGTCTTCTTGTATATTTTTAAGAATTAAAAAAAAAAAAAAAATATTTAGGTATGTTACATATCAGGCGGCTTGGGGCTGTGGTGGTTAGCAATGTTACCTCATGCCTTCATGGATGTCATGAATCTTGCCTCTGCTTTGTGTATGTATGGAGTTTGCATGTTCTGCCCCTTTCGTGGTGGTTTTTCTCTATGTGTTCAGGTTTTCATCTACAAAAACTTTCCAAATTGGCTGTAGTGTGTGAAGGTGTGCGTTCTTGATCTCTATGTTGGGTTGGCATCCCATTCAGGGCCTAGCCTGCTTTGTGCCCTAAGTTCCTTGTGATAGACTCCTGCCTCCCGAGATATAATCATTAATAATTCATTATCAGCAATGAATAAGAATGCTGTAGTTATCAATGTGTTTAAAGATGGAAAAGCAATATGAGGCGTGTTTGGTTTAGGGTGGTTTGGTACAGTATATTTATTTTGAACAGACACTATATAATAGGGCTGAAACGATTCCTCAAGTAACTCGATTTCAAAAAATGATCGGGGGAAAATTTTCTGCCTCGAAGTTTCTTTTAATTAATTTTAAAAGCTTGCGTTGTGGTTTTGCGCAATTATTTGTTTGGCGTGACACAGCACGCTTCCGGATGCAAGCCGCCAGTAAACACCGACGAAGAAGACACGCTTACGTCACTCACAAAGCGGAAGGAAACAGTTAGCTGTGTATTGAGTTGAGGGAGCGCTCTGTTGCGGGCTGCAAAATGGAAGGGAGCGATAAAAATATCACTGAGGCCAGAGAAGAATAAACCAGCAAGAGCGTTTTTTTGATATAGAGCGTTCATTTGAAATACCTTTTTTTTTTTTAGTTTTTCTATCTGAAAAAAGGCTTTAAGAATAAGAATGTACACTATGGCACTGTAATGCACTCAATTCATCTCAGTCAACTTTAAGCTATTCCTTGTGTTGTGAATAATCACAATGTTTATTTTTGATAAAATGCTGTATGCATTTAAAAAATAAAAGTACATTTTTCTAAAAAGAAAGCCAATTAATCTTTGTTTCTGTTATATATTTTACATTTAATATGTAAATTTTTTAAATAAAAAAAAAAGTTTCATTAAGCAAAATTAAATTTTATCCGATTACTCGATTAATCGATAATTTTTTTTGATAGAATACTGGATTACTAAAATATTTGATAGTTACAGCCCTACGATATAATAAATAACACCACAAATTAACAACAAAATTTCAAATTTTCTTCCATAGAATCTAATCCATCTAATTAAAAAAAAAGTCTATTAAGGAATTTTTTTTTAAATTCCTTAATATTGTTCACTTTTAACCAAACTTTACCCAGCTTAGACTAGCAGCAATTGCGTGGCTTATTAGCACATGAGATTAGGTAAATAGGTAATGGGGAATTTTGCAAGCTCTAAGTGGCATTTTCGGGTAAAATAGAGTAGTTGTTTTAAAGAAATCATCCTTTAAATTTTTTATATAAGTAATATAATTTACTTAAATAATAATAATATAATAAAAGTAAAAACTTTAAATTAATCTAAATGTCGTTTGTAATTTTAAAAAAATGATTATCATGCAACAGTTAGTTCAATCTGAGTAATCTGTTTGGACAAGAGGCATTCCACATTGGTGATAATAGAGAATAAGATCACCAGGACACTAGGATTTAACTATATGCATCACTTTGTACCTAGATTTTTAAACCATCGTTAATTACAGTAACTGTCGGTCGCCAGCATGGGCGAAGACAGATAGGTACAGTCGGCAGTAATGAGAGCATAATAATGAGAGCAGCTGCCTGCCAAAACCCATATTCAATCCAATCCTGGATGGACTTTTAACAGGAAAGCACATCATCTCAACATTTTCTCAACATTTGCTTCTATCCCATACCGAATCAACTCTGAACTGTCTCAAGTTTTAAACAAGTGATTGGACATGATGGACATGATGGACATGATTGGACATTGGACACCTACATGATGCGCCAGCTTTCTGTGACATCCCGCACAATAATGTTGTGTTCCTTACATAAATAAGATAATAAGTCTACAGTCATATCTCAGTCATATAAAATGAAGTACTAATTATCTGTATAACCCCAAATTGTCCTGCATGGACGCCTCTTTAGGGAGCATGGAACTCCTTACATGTAATTGCTTGTGATATAAAATAATAAAATATAGTCACAGCTTTCTGTGAGTTTGAGTTATAGAGTATTCTGGTACCCGTGTCCTTTGGTTTTTATTATATTTGGCTGGCGTTCTTGTAAACTCTCAGAGTGTGTTTTAAATGCCTGTGACAGTGGGAGAGTGCAGTGGCTGACACATGCAGGGCAAGGTTTAGCTGGAGGACAAGTGGAGAGCAGTGCAGCCTGAGAATCCAAGAACACAAAAAACATTAGGAAAACATACTCTTTCTTTCTTTCTTTCTTTCTTTCTTTCTTTCTTTCTTTCTTTCTTTCTTTCTTTCTTCCTTTCTTTCTTTCTTTCTTTCTTTCTTTCTTTCTTTCTTTCTCTCTTTCCTTTTTCCCCAATCCGTCTTTCTTAACATTCACATTTACATTTAGGCATTTGGCAGACGCTCTAATCCAGAGCGACTTACAAAAAGTGCTCTGAAGTGTTCGTCATTGGATAGATACTTACACTGGATTACTAGGTTTCTAAGTGCCAGTCAAACACAGTTGGGAATGGGAGTTTTTTTTTCTTTCTTTTTTCCTCCATTCCTTCCCCTATCTTTCTTTCTTTACTTCTTTCTTTTTTCTCTTTTTCTTTCTTTCTTCTATCTTTTTCACTTTCTATTTCTTTCTTTCCTTCTTTCCTTCTTTCTGTCTTTCCTTTCTTTCTCTTCACTTTTCTTTATTTCCTTCCTTCTTTCTTTCTTTTTTCTTTTTCTCTTTCTTTCTTTCTTTCTTTCTTTCTTTCCTTTTTTCACTTTCTCTCCCTTTCCTTCTTTCATTCATTTTTTTCTTTCTTTCTCCTTCCCTCTTTCTTTCTTTCTTTCTTTCTTTCTTTCTTTCTTTCTTTCTTCTTTGATTTCTTTCTTTTTCCTCCCCTTCCCTCTTTCTTTCTTTCCTTTTCCCATTCCTTCCTCGTTCTTTTTCTTGTTCAGTTTTCTCCAATTCTTTATTTCTTTCTCCCATTACTTCCCCTTCTTTCGTTCTTTCTTTTGTTCTTTCATTCTTTCTTTCGTTCTTTCTTTCTTATGTCCATTCATTCAACCTTGTTATTTGCCACCATTGTTAATCAGAAATACCTATAATTTCCCAGCAGTGTCTAATTACAACCCCCTGTTTAATCTGATCTCTTCAGAAGCCTTATCTACTGCAGTAATGATTAGATAGATCTCCTACTAGATGGCACAACTTAATACTTTGTAAAACTTTTACACCCGAAGAGAATTCCAAACCCATGGTTAAGAGAATACACAGATACAGAAACATAGATTTTATTTAAAAAAAAGTGATTTTTCTATATTCCGGGTGCAAAACCCCCCTGAGGTTCAGTGTTCCAGAGAATGACTCCTCATCCACCATGACCCTGAGCAGGCTAAAGTAGTCAGTAGATATACAGTGGAACCTTGGATTACGAGCATAATTTGTTCCGGAAGTGGGCTCGTATTCCAAAAACACTCGTAAACCACATAGACTTTTCCCATATGAAATAATGAAAACACAAATTATTCGTTCTACAGCCTAAAACATTAAATACATAAAAATAATTAATACAACATATAAAGTAAAAATAAAACAAATTAACCTGCCCTTAACATACAAAAAAAAAGTAAAAATAAATACAGACAGATAAGTGTTTCCATTTGTGCGCGTAGGCGCCGTGTGTGTGTGTGTGTGTGTGTGTATGTGTGTTTGTGTGTGTGTGTGTGTGTGTGTGTGTGTGTGTGTGTGTGTTTGTGTGTTTGTGTGTGTGTGGAATCTTCAAGCATCCTAGCCAGGAGTTCTCATCAAGGAGATATTTTCAACCCTAGTTCTAGGACCCCTACACTGCGGTTTTGTGTTTTCTGTTTTCCAAAGCACCTGATTCAACATATCAGCTAATTAAGAAGCCTTTTGTGTGTTGAATCAGATGTTGGAGCAGGAAAAACAAACAGAAAACTGTACAGGGGTTCCTCTGGTCGAAGAGTGAAGACCGCTGCTCTAAGACCTGTTTAGCTCGGATAAGTAAAAACAGGGAATGGTGTGAGGTCTGTCGGTCATGGGTTCTTCAGGAATTCAACATGGTCACAACACTACTGTAGATGGGAAGGTTAAACACTTGTGACTTACAATTCAGTACATGCTTATATATATATATATA
>QMIH01001120.1:147756-182248 GCA_003987875.1 Clarias batrachus | reverse complement strand
ATATTGCTTATGGCATGCCGTTTAGGAAAATATTCATGAGAGAACTTAATGAAAACTCTGAATATATTGAATGAAACGTGAGAATATTGAATGGATTCCGAATATATTGATTGAAAAATATATATATATTGAATGAATTCTGAATATATGGATTGATATATTGAATGAAAAGTCTGAATATATTGAATTGACGTCATTGAAACACAGCGCCATCTGTAGAAAGCACAATTCATGGTCTCGACACCTGTCAAGAGTTAATTATAATAATTATATCATATTTGATAACAATAAACCTATGAATTTATGTTGATATTTGATAGAGATTATGTAGGGGGGGGCAATCTGTGGCAGGGGGGCATTTTAGCGCATAACACCGGTCTTCCGTGGTGAAATAGCGAATAAATGCCTTCATCCGTAGTCTGATACTGAGTGCGGCTTGTGCCACCACTTTGGGCCGTACACGCACTCATTAAAGAGTTGACCATCTCTTCATTTCTCACATTTGCAGCAACCAAGTTTCTCGCCGACTCACTCATCCTTTCTAAAGATGGCGCTGTGTTTCGATGACGTCATGTTTCATTCAATATATACCTAGTTTTCATTCAATATATTCAGACTTTTCATTCAATATATCAGTTTTATATATTCAGATTTCATTCAATATATATATTTTTCAATCAATATTCGGAATCCATTCAATATTCTCACACTTCATTCAATATATTCAGATTTAATTCAATATATATAGAGTTGCAATCAATATATTCGCAATCCATTCAATATTTTCACGTTTCATTCAATATATTCAGAGTTTTCATTAAGTTCTCTCATGAATATTTTCCTAAACGGCATGCCATAATATATAGTCTGTTCATTACACTCATAAATTTGGACATCTCTCACATTTATGTTGTGACTATACGTAAGCTCTATAGTGTGCAATCACATCTACAAACCTGTCTTTGTCTTATTATCTATCTATCTATCTATCTAGCTATCTTCTTAAAAAGCTGCAGTCTTTGCCCTCCCGGGTTCTTGTCTTTTTTGTCTGAATAACAAACGTGATAAACAGCAGAGTTGTCACCAACTAAACATTAAAATTACAGTTCTGTTATGTTCCCTTTTGTTTTACATTGATCGCATAATGTGTGCTTATTGTATCTACTTTTAATTTCTCCTCCAAAGGCATTTTGTGGGGGAAAGGATGGCAGAGTGAATCATCATCTTTATAGGGGTGTTTCACTCTGTGTAATAACCTAACATGACTTTTACTGTGCTTATCTACAGTCTGTGCTATACAGCTTTACATCTTCATATCGTCCTTTATATTGCTCATATAACCATGAGGTGGACTGTGGTGTTTCCTCCTTTGAATCTGTTTTAGGACTATTTTTAAACAGCATGTAATATGACGTTGATGCCAGAAATAAAACATTATGTTAATTATTTATTCTTTTTTTTTCAATCTTTGACCATTTCTACTAGTCGCTTATTATCAGATTTCTATTCATTTGTGTTTTAACGTCTTGTATTTTATTAACTACTAGTGATGGGAAGTTTGRATCATTTTAGTGACTCGGTTCTTTGAATCTCGTTCATGAAAATGAACAAAGCTTTTTTGAGTCATTTAGTTCATTTCGTTTTTTTGATCAGAAATAAAATAAAATGTTACGTTTTCAATAAACAGACCCCCAACACATCAACATACAAAAAGATTTGGCTAGAGTTCCAGTAATGGAAAATTATGCAGCTAAGGACATATTATGATAAACAGAATCTCTCATATCTCTCATATCTTCTGGTGTGAATAGTTCATTCTTTTGTCACGTGACTCTCATAGACACAGCTCAGATCAGCTGTTTCCTAAGCAGTGCATTACACAGGAAACAGAATTGAGCGCTTCTTCTCATGAGTCTTCTAGTCCGAGTCGAATTGAATCTATTGCACTGCATAGCATCTATGAGCGTTACATTAAAAAAGAACAAACGTTTCAGACCAGAAGGCTCATGAGAAGATCCGTTCAATTCTGTTTCCTGTGTACTGCACTACATAGCGTTTATGGGAGTCATGTGACAAAGAAATGAATGATTCATGCTTCACAAACAAAAAGACTTGCTTTACCCACCTGGTTTCTAAATGCTTTGCATATTGAATTCCACTGTGTTTTTTCTTGTAACCATAGGTTTTAGTGAGGATCACACAGTTGGTATTTAGACCCTGATGAACACAACCATAAAAGTAAACGAGGGAGTACTTCATCTCCCATGACTGTATGTTATGGTGGACAAACACCTTTTCAGAGTAACCATTTTAATACTGTTTTGATCAGACACTTTTGTTTTCTTCTCCTTTGGTTAATCACTTTGCATAGTTTTTGCAGGTGTTGCCAAGTTTGTATAGGTTTTTAAACCTGTAATGGGCTTTCCCACATTCGTGTAACTTTATGCTAGTGTGTTGAACTGTCCCAAATCACAATTTGGTTGCACAAATATTTGTAATGTAACAGGCCTTAATCATCTATGAATTAACTTCGCATTAGGTATGAAATGTTAGGACGTTATTACGATTCATCTAGACTAGGAGTACTGAATTAAAATTTAGGATGGTCTGGTCCAGTGCCGGCATGTGGGGTTGTGAGGCACTGTACGAGGTCATGAAAACTGGGCCACCTGACGTAAATGACTGTAACAGCAATTTCACAAATTAAGAGAAAGCACATAAAATTATAATATTTAAGTGTATAAGTGTGCATTAAGTATAAAATATTCAACATACAATACATGGGGTAAAATCATTGAATCATATTTAACCAAATTTGCAAGTAAGTATTGTAATGTACAAGTGTCTGGAAAAATAAACAAAATAGATATACAGTACAGACCAAAAGTCTGGACACACCTTCTCATTCAAAGAGGTTGAATTTGTATTATGGCGAGAAAAAAGCAGCAAAGTGAAGAAAAAAAACAAGTTTTACAAAACAAAATTACTTTAAGAAATGAAGGTCAGTCAGTCCAAAAAATTGGTAAAATTTTGAAAGTGTCCCCAAGTGCAGTCACAAAAACCATCAAGCGCTACAACGAAACTGGCTCACATGCGGACCGCCCCAGGAAAGGAAGACCAAGAGTCACCTCTACTGCGGAGGATAAGTTCATCCGAGTCACCAGCCTCAGAAATCGCAGGTTAACAGCAGCTCAGATCAGAGAGCAGGTCAATGCCACACAGAGTTCTAGCAGCAGACACATCTCTAGAACAACTGTTAAGAGGAGACTGTGTGAATCAGACCTTCATGCTAGAATATCTGCTAGGAAACCACTGCTAAGGACAGGCAACAAGCAGAAGAGACGCGTTTGGGCTAAAGAACACAATAAACAACACAATAAAGAACACAATAAAGAAAATGCTTTGAATGAGAAGTTGTGTCCAAACCTTTGGTCTGTACTGTACACGAAACAAAAAAAGTTAAATATACATGAATAGTACAAGTACTAATACTGTCACAATAAATCATGTATTATGTCTAGCGGAACATACCTGTACCTTTAGTTTGAGCTTGCTTTTCTTCCTCTGTTTTTTCTCCTCTTCCTTTTTTCGGATCAGGGAAGATACCGCTTGGTTGCCATGTCATTTCACATTGAAATAGCATCAGTGTGCATCACATAGATTAAAAAATCAGCGTGTAAAATCAGCAACGAGACAGACGATGTTGTGAGAGGCAATACATACGTCAGTTTAATCCATATTATCATAGAGATTAAAATATCATGTCATGCCACTGCCTAATAAGCAATGAAATATTAATAAATGGTTAGGGCATATCTAAAAGAGACATGTTTGACTTTCTATCAAACATAAGCAATTTTACATTTACATTTAGGAATTTGGCAGACGCTCTTATCCAGAGCGACTTACAAAAAGTGCTTTAAAGTTTACATCACTGGATAGATACTTACACTGGGTTAACTAGGTCAATAACTAAGTGCCATTAGTCTAACACAACTGGGAAGCGGGTTTTTTTTTGGGGGGGGGGGATACATGTCGTTGTCATGTATTCATTATAGAATTGTTATTTGTATTTAATATTGTGGGTATTTTTTTTACTCACCTTTGTTGTGAATTGTATCATGTTTAATAGGTGCATGTGTTGCGAGTACAACGACATGTTTATGTATTGACATTCTATTGAGGTGAGAAGGAAGGAAACGCTTTTAGTACGTGAGTGTGCCTCTTGTTGTAAGGCGGTGGACCTAGACGACCATCTGTATTGCCTGTTTTCTTCGGGCCGAGGTCCAAATTTCATTTCAATCCTAGTGTTAGGATTCAGATACTATATATGCAGTCATTGTAAGTATATAAAAAATAAGCAATTTAATGTTCCAATAGAATTCAATAATAATTTTCTATTACTACATTAAACATTTGGACAATTTAAACTCTAGTGGTCGTTTATATTTCCTTATACAGTTGGTCCCCAACTTGAACATCAAAGTTACCGAGACGAACGGACCGTATACGATACAAGCATTCCGTAGATGCGAGAAAAAAAATGCGGACCTAGCTCGTGTGTATTGTACAAAAATAGACATGGCAGCGCACCAGATTCCAATATTTCTTATGAGAAAATTCACTCTGAGACTAAATGGTGTCCGGGATTCCCCTTGTGATTTGAAGACATTTACCTGTTACGGCCACATAACGGCAATGCTGGGAAAGGGGACCGATTTAGTCAAGTGTATTGGTATGCTTTGTATTGTATATTTGTATCGAAGGAATGAAAGACTCACTTTGTCTGACTTACAAACAAATCTGACTTACAAACATGCACCTGGGACAGAACTCGTTCGTAAGTAGGGGACAACCTGTATTCGTATGCAATCCAAACAATAATCTTTAATCTTTAATTACTCTTTAGTTGATATAAATGGATGTGAAAGGACTCTGGTTGCTCTGTCATACTAGGCTCTCAGCTTGAGTATTTTACATACTCTCACCTCGAACTGCCGTGGATACGTTTGCAATAACAACCTGTGTTTTATCTCATAGTGACGCTTCACATACAGTTTTATATTATAATCATGGTTTCGGAACGTATAAGACAAACTGGTTTTAAACTTCCTGCAGGAGGAATAAACATATATTGATCTGTGCATTCATCTTTATAGGTTCTTTCGGAGTAAGCCGTGCTGTGTTGCACTTTTGTTTCTTTTTCTTCCGCCCACTCTGTCTATAGACGGTAATCTATAGTGTTGGTTGGCTCTGTGGAATGATGTGTATAGCCACGCCCACCTCGAGGAAGAAAGCGCTAGATTACTGGTATGTTAATTATTTTTATTTATCGGAAAAGCATTAGGATCCGGATACAACTATCACTTGATCTGGATCCAGACCACAATTCGCTCTGGACTATACCAATCTCATGGCAAAGTCTCACTATTCACCTACCTTCTTTTACAGTACATCCTGCTGTACCTACTCCATTCTATGATTTTTTTAAGAATTGTTAAAACTTGTCAATAATTGCTACTATTTCTCACAGACCTACTGTAATGTGTCAAGACTTGGTATGATTGTTTACTCATGGACCATGAGTAAGGCAGCCTACTGTGTTTGTAGAGTTTTAACAGCGACCTGGATACCCTTGTTTTGGATACCTACAGCAGTGGCTACAGTAGCTGTGCTTACTTCTGTAATTAACATCCCCATTTGCAGCATAAAAGAATTTGTATGCAATATTTTGTGAGCCTTGTTTAAGATTATCATGACAGGGTATTTGCATAAAAATGTAAGTGTCCTTGAATTTAATGGTGCTTAATGGGTGCAGTTACAGACAGTAATTGAAGTTTAATGACATCTTTCCATCAAACGAATTGCATTAGCTAATTACCTTAATCTGTGATATATAATATGGTATGTCCATTTTAACAGCTTTCTCTAGTTCACTTTTAAGTGGTCGTGTTTCATTTGCTGTGCTTCTTCATACCATGTACTGTAGACTGCCATAACTTATTCATCAACATAATTCAACAGCATGTTTTGAATATTCATAAAGCATATCCATAAGAACAGTACTGGAGGAATGTAGGAGCTGTGTGTGAGGTGTGGGTGGGCTGTAGATTTGCTCCAGGCATGGCAAATAAAATGATTTAGTAGTTTCAGGGACTCACTACTTTTTAAGCACCTGGTTTCAGATTAAATTTAGAGCCTGTGTCAGACTGAGGGACACTGGAAAGGGATAAGCTGGCAAGGAGCTGGGCAGGATTTTAAATCACGTATACTGAAATTTCTTATGCTGCATTTTAAGCTGTCTTTCTATCCTTCAGCTGTTAAAAGTTATACTGAAAAAAGAACCATAGTCTTCAGGTTTAACCTTGTGCAGCAAGTGTGTGTTGATATCTAATGCAACATTGTGTTAAATTTAATAACACTCCAGCACTTCTTTACATTCCCATACACAATAGGAAATACAGAAAAAATATCACCATTAACTTAAAACAGAAAGAACATAATAGAACCATTATTTTTCAGTTGGTATATCAAGTTAGTTTAGCAAAACTATTTAAAATCCTTTACATTTAGGCATTTGGCAGACGCCTGTCCAGAGTGACTCATTGTACATTTGAGTAGTCAAGGGCCCAACAAGGACAACTTGGTGGTTGTGACATTTGGAACTTTGGATTTGAACCAGGGACACCGATGCCTTAACCACTGATCTACCCTTGACCCCTCCCAAGCCCCCACCATGGACCATGGAGGGCACTGGAGACCATTGTACATATACAACCGTGGTAGGACTTCCGGTCAATATTTACACGTTCACTCATTACGGGCAAATTTGTCAATGGCAATTAACAAATCTTTGGACTGTGGGAAGAAACCGGAGTTGTTGTTGGTGGTCTTTCGGCTGCTCCGCAAGAGGTTGTCCTCATACAAGCTTGGCACAGGTTTTACGCCGGATGCCCTTCATGACTCAACCCTCCCATTTTATCTAGCACCGGCATTGCATCCAGTGGCTGAGGTTTGGGAATTGAACTGGTTGGGAATTGAACTCGGGCCTTCTGCATGGCAAGCGCAACACCTACTACTGAGACACCAGTGCCCGTCGGAAGAAACCAGAGTACCTGGAGGAAACCCATCAAGCACGGGGAGAACATGCAAACTCCATGCACACAGACCCCGAGGAGGGAATCGAACCAGCTACAGTAATCCAGCTAATCTTGTAGTGCTCAGAAATGGCTCTCCTTATGAGTAAAAGTTTAAGTCTTTTTTTTTTTATATTGGAATTTGAAACTCAAATTCAATTTGTGTTTTCCTGCCTCTGTGTTGCCAAGAAAGAGTCTGGATCCTCATTCATTCATGCATTCATTCATTCATATACCAGTTATCCTGTGTACTAGGTTGCAGGGGCCACCAGTGAGCAACCTACAAGTCCAGGGATAGGATATAAATATTCCCTCTATGCGCAGCCTGAACTACACAGTCCCACACCCCCACTGTAAGACTATTTCAGGAGACCTACACCTTGGACGGGGTGCCAATCCATCACAGAATGTGCACACACACACACACACACACACACACACACACACACACACACACACACACACACACACACACATACACTGAGCAATTTTGAAATTTGTGTTACACTTTTTACAAATCTCGTTTAGCAAGTTATATCTACTGAAGGTCTACGATTCTAGGAATTTTTCTGCTTTAGCCATTTTAGTTTTATATTTCATGTTTTATTTCCAATAAGCATGACCACATGTCAGCAGTCACATCAAGAGAGATAACTGAGCCCAGTGCACTGGTGCAAGTCACTGTATTTCACAGCTGAAGAGGCAGGCATTCAATCATCAGTAGCTCCATTTTTCTTCCAACTTTCCTCATTTTTAGACACTTTGTTTCACTCCTTACCAGTGTTTTGCATCATGCTGTCTCATATTTTATTTTCTAGCAGCATTTGACACTATGGTGTTGAGTACTCATTTTCTACGGCAAAAGTATTGCAATTTTTTTAAATGATCAAACAGTTTTGATTCTCTTTATTTACTTATTTTTTTGCTTTGTTCCAATTTCATTAGACATGATTTTCATAGCTTCAGGATATCTAACATACCAGAGAAATTGACAAGAAACTTGAAATTTACAGTATAATTGGCACTCATTTGCAATGTGAAGAACATCCAATACACACGTAATTATATAAGGGACCCTCAGTAGCTTAGCATTTACTATGGTTATACACATATAACCAACAGTATGTGGACATCTGACTATCACATGAATATGGCATTGTTCTTCAAACTGCAGCTACAAAGTTAGAGGCACACTCACAAGACCCATTCACAAGATATTATAACAGTATTGTTTGGACTAACGCCATATAAATACCCATGCATTTGCTGTGGAGGCATGCAAGTATAAAGGCCATGTATCCACATACTTTTGGCCACACAGTATATCTCAAGCTTCTTTTAAGTAGTTGCCTAGACATGAATCTGGTAACTCACCTAAAACCATTGTAATTGCCTTGAGCCACTGGGACACATTGTCACTAAAATAAACCTGTTGTAGTTCAGTGGGAATAATTATTGCAGTCCCCGTAACAGCATGCTAAGAGAAAGTTTATGACAGCTCATGCGGAGGAACTGTGTAGTTCAGCCTGTGCACACAGGGAATATTTATATCCTATCCATGGATTCGTCGGGTGCTAGTGGTGGATAAAGATATAAGCAGAGGTTTTGCATAAATGGTTCAGTGAAGCTTGTTTTAAATTGGACCTATAACAATATATAAATTAGTCCCTTTCTTCATCGTTCTCTCTTAAACTGTGGCCTCAATTATTGTATTGATTATTCTACATTCTCTTCCTCATCGTCTATACCCCCGTATCCTGCATGCTGGGTTGCGGAGGCATGAGGCGGGGTACACCCTGGACGGGGTGTCATTTCATCGCAGGGAGGGAAACACACACACACACACACACACACACACACACACAAACACACACACACACACACACACACACACACACACACGCGTTCTTTTACACACTATGACCAATTTGAGAACATCCATTAGCCTAATCTGTATTCTTTTGGAGTGTGGGAGGAAACGGATGTACTGTATCTGGAGGAAACCCACCAAGCACTGGGAGAACATGCAAACTCCATGCACACAGTCCAGACGCGGGAGTTTAACCCTAACCCTGGAGGTGCGAGGCGACATTGCTAACCACTGAGCCACTGTGCCGCCATTATCGTACATATAGTCAAAACCCTATTAATGCTCTTATCTCTTGTGTCATGTGCACCCAGCTCTCATTTTCTATTACACACCAGCCCCCTACCACCCTCCAGGAAGAAGGAATCATAAACAGAAATGTGTAATGTTTCAGTGTGACATTTATTACAAAAAGCATTGTAAGATATGGACGAATGA
The DNA here is from genome assembly GCA_003987875.1 of Clarias batrachus. Lineage (NCBI taxonomy): Eukaryota > Metazoa > Chordata > Actinopteri > Siluriformes > Clariidae > Clarias > Clarias batrachus. The sequence goes on along the minus strand of QMIH01001120.1, from coordinate 172,807 downwards.
CCATAAACGTCCCCGGCTTGCCGCATGCTTGCACCGTGCCTGACTCTGCATGAATCCGAATCTATAGCCATGTTTGCCTTTATTTTAGTATGTTTGTGTATGTGTGTGCAATTCTCAGGTATTCAGAAGAGTACAGCATGGATTCCACTAACGCACAGTAAGTTCAGTAAGCGCAAAGCCACGGCCCTTTTGGAGTAACGGAGTAATCGTTCTCGACTCTCGTGTCCCCAGGCTGCTCCTCAGCAAACTGTCATTTCATACTACATTGCGTTGTCAAGTAGTCTAATAAATTGTTATGCGTTCTGAATGGTTTCTACCAATTGATGTGTAATTGCTATTAGACTTCTTTTCTCCAGTCTAGTTGTTTGTGCGTGTGTGTTTGTGTATGTGCGCGAGTGTGAGAGCCAGAATGTGAAGAGTAATTACGGAGAGGGCAAAGTGTGGGCAAGAGTGTGTAAACGCATATTCCTAGCGTGTTGGTGCTTTGCGTCAAGGGGATAGGATGTGACTAAGTCTTTCGCTGTTGTTGTTACTTAGTGATCAATCGACTGTTGCAGGATTACAGTTCTATGCTACATACTGGTTTTTCATGTAATTAAAGTTTTAATTTTTAAATGTTACTGAACATTTCGTCATTTTTGTCTCTGTAAATCATACAATGAATATAAAGTTAAATATTAGGAATATTTGCATGAAACGTCAACGCTAGAAAATGTGGACCTGAGGAAGGAAATCGTCTTTTCTTGTCGTTTGTTTTGTTGCCCATTATAATATAATGATTTATGACATAAGACAATTACAAAAAATAATATATTAAGAAGAATTTAAATAAAATACCAAAATATTTAATCATAATTCATCAAATAAAAATATAGCTTTCATAAAATGCCACAGATGATCTCATTAAAAGGATAACTGCCAATATTTATTTAGAATATTCCTTGAAATTGCTAAGCTGAAGATCTCTCCTGATTGCACTACAAGCTACTGTTAGCTACATTAGCCTTGAATAAACGAATCAAAGTTTGTTGAACACTTAATGTGCTTAACAAGAATTAAAGGGTCTTAGCACCACTCACAGCTTCTGAATCTACAGATAAGACAAAGATGGACAAACTGAGCTTCAGTTTTCCACAGAATCTTGCTTTGAACCGTCCCTCGTCGAGAAAACAGTTTGACGTGAAATAAATAGCATACATGTCTACACCTTTGGGGATAGCTGTCAGAACACTCAATCTAAAATAATCAGTAATCACAGTTTCTTTGCTTACTGTACTTAGACTTTTTTCTTGCAGTCAACAACAGAATATTAACCGTTCGCTGCTTTTAGCTGTGACATGCTGTAGTTTTCTATAGTGTAGTCTGTTGTTTCTGTTGTAGGCTAAATAAAAATGGTGGCTCCTGTGTAGCGCTTAGCCCGAGTCTGGAGGAAGGTCTTTAGCAAATTGACACTTTTTAAAAAACATTTTATCAGAAATGAAAATTTTCATCTACAAGGGAACTTTTTTCTTTTTTTTTTAATACACTTAGACGTAATACAACTAAGAAAACCCAAATAAAAAAATCTGTTCTTAGGTTTGTTTTTCTCATATACTTTTGTCCATATTCACACTAGAGACAGTAAATCAAAATGTGACAATTGCACAACAGGTCAGATCTGTGTGTAATCGAGATGTCTTTGTGTTTTGTTTTTTTTCTGGATTCAAAATAATGAGTTTTCCTCTGAAACATTGACATTGCAAAGCACAATATGATGAGTATTTGCTTTTGCTAGCCGTGATGTTAGCAGATTCATGCTAATGTGCCAAATGAGACCTTCCTAACATTTTAGATAGCGTGGGCAGCATTGATATTGACCAGTTATATCGATCCCTACAAATTCTTGTGCAATTTTAAGCACCTGTCATGGCGTCCTTGTGGATATAGAGCGTTCACTCACATGGTATATGGTTTACACTACACTTTTACTCCCAGAATGCGAAAAACATGCTGTATAGTTCAACACGATGAAGATGTTTCTTGAACTAAATCTGTAGACTGAAAGGTTTGCTTTCTCTCCTACAACAGCGTATTGAGCATATGACCTAAGCCAAGCGTTGCTCCTGCTGTGTGCTTATTCTCCTGCATTTTTCTCACCATGGAAGCTAAAATGAGCTAGCTGACAGGCAAATGTTCAACAGTTATATAGTCATGTCTCGAACACTATTTATAGCCCTCGCACAGTGCGAGGATGAGGATGTGCAGGCACGTGTGGGTGGGAAAATGTATACAAGCAGACTATATAGAAGCAGTGTAGTGAGATTTTTGGCGTTTCACAATACTGTATATGAGGACTACCTGCAGTGTTTGTATTTGATTATGCGCGTTATACAACTAAGAGAAGTTTAGTAGTTATTTCGGTAGTATTTATTTGGTTCTATAGATGTACTCCTCCCTATGCTGTATATGCTCCATTGTAATGCTATCACCATAGAAATGTGGGAGTAGAAAAGCGGGAAACAATAGCTGACAGATCTTATTTTTACCCTCCCTCTCACTCTTTTTCTGTCAATCATTCTCTCCTCCCCCTATTACTCAATCTCTACATCTTCCCCTTTGAACTGCTTGTGATACAAGGAATATATAGCTCTAAGATCTCTCTCTCTCTCTCTCTTTCTCTCTCTCTCTCTCTCTCTCTCTCTCTCTCTCACTTGCTGCATGTCAGTCCAATTATCAGTCCAGAAGCTGACGCGTGTTAGGCCATGCTCTAATACCCGCTGCTCCGCAAGTACCATTGCAAAACTAATAACGATTCCCTTTGCGGCTCATTCTCAAGCCATCTGGCTTTTAAGAGGAAATGAGTGCCGGAATGGCCATTAAATGTATTATTCATTGCTCATCTTTAATCTTTAATCAAGACCACTTTGTCCTCAATCAATTGTGCTGTCAGTACAACTGTAATGTTGAGACGATTGTAACATTTTTCTGGAAAATGTTTATATTCTGTAGGCAAATTGTGTTTGATTTTGTTTTAGGGATATATAATAATAATAATAATAATAATAATAATAATAGACATACAGTATAATCAACTAAATCCAATAACTGCCCGTCTCAGAGTATTTTATAACACTGGTTGTTTGCCAGCGCTAAGAATATTTATTTAATAAAGAGCAACATGTTGTAAATTTGATCCATTTATATTTATACTTAATGTTTTATGTGCAACAAGTTCCTCTTATCACTTATATTATACTTTCTGTTTAACACTAACGAACTGTAGACAGTTGAGCCTACACCAGCTATTTGGCATTTATCCCTCTTGAAATGACTTGAACAAAAAACGCAGCTTGTCATTTTACAGAAAAAGACATGGTGTCTTTCTCGGTCCTTCATGCTGAAGACTTTCCTGTATCAGAAAAGGAACAACTGAAGCTCTGACAAATGTGACTGGAGATAAAAACCGTTCCAAAACTTTCCAAAGAGAAAAACATTTTTTTATAAACATTTTTAAAAACCGGTTCCCAACCCTGGCTCTGCACATTTTAGCATTTTCTCTGCTCCTAGAAAAAGCTGATTTAACTAACCAGCTTATTAAAAGCCTGTTCTGAATAGTGTGGTAGAGCAGGGAAAACACTAAAATGTGCAGAGCAAGACTAAGTTATCTAGAAAACTCTGCAGCTGCATTGGCCATACGCAGATAAGACTGAAGACTCCTGATGAACAGTCCGTGCCACACAAATTCTTTTATAAATTGTCGATATTGAAATGCCAACTTGCTAGAACAAAAACATATAAACGTATAAACCTTGCAATTGGAACTAGAGTAAGAGTCATGGAGCGTTAATCAACCAGGATTAAAAACCAGCAGCAGTGTGATGTAAATGAGTGTAATCCATGAAAGGGTGAGATGCAATGATTTCTCTCTCTGCTTGACATCTGTAAGTTGCTCCTGACAACACAGAAACGGAGTTCATATAAATAATAGATGAAAACGCACAGAACTGAATGTGTTTGAGATGACATCCATACACTGATAGGAAGGTGCAATGCAGTGGAATTTTTTTCTGCTGCTGTCCGCTTGGTGAAAACTTGATGATGATGATGATTATGATGATGATGATGATGAGTATTATAGTATTTTTATTACAATTAAAAAATTTTAATAGAATTAATTAAATTAGAATTAAGTTCAGACTTTAAGGGCGGCAACCAGGCGGAGCTGGGGCTCGAACCACTGACCAGTAACTCAGAGACCAGTAACACACAGAGCCACCAATTTATTTGACTTAAATCCATGTGTGCTACCATATTTCAATTTAAAAGCCTTTCTCTTTTTATGTATAGATGAATATAAAAGCCCTTGTAAATAGATGGTATTTCAAATACAGAAGAACCACAAAGGAATTGTTTATCTAAAGCAGCTCATTGTATGTTTAAAAAGGGGTCATGCATGCTGTGCATTTCAGCGTGCCTCATTATCTCATGTCTCTTATTCACTTCAAAGCTTTGAAATGTAATAGCGGTAATATAATATAAATATGTGGATATTATATTTCCACATGCACAGGGTAAATGCCAGAAAGCAAATATAAGTAGCAGAGAATATGTTCATCTTTCCTTGGCCTTGTTATGATACTGTGCTAGAATAGCTGAAATACATGTCCACAGCTTTATCCTTTGTATGTTCTGTGGAAATTTTATTTATCAACTGGAATGTTTTATTTTTTGTGCAGGGTGCAAGTGGAGTTCTATGTGAATGAGAACACGTTTAAAGAGCGATTAAAGCTGTTCTTCATCAAAAACCAAAGGTCAAGTAAGTGAACCCTATTGGAGCAAATAAAAAATAAATAAAAGAAATGCAAAATGATCGTAACCTTTTTTAAATGGACTGTTTACGGAGCTATGTTGCGTACGGATACTATGTTGTGACTTAATAACCTTATATCAATTTTAATTGATTCATTCATAACTGTTAGAATAGATATATGATTTCTTTTATTTACTCACTGTTTTGCTACATATGTATCAAAACAACATTCTTCTTGTCACATCTGGAAGTCATGGCGACAACATAGTATCTAATTTTCATTGTCAAGTCTTAGTAAATCATGGCCACAACAAAAGTTCTCATTCCCACACTTTACTAAGCCGTGGCCACTACATAGTATCTTGTTCCCATGCCTTACTAAGTCGGGTCCCCAACATACTGTAGTATCTCGTTCACATGTCTTAGTAAGTCATGGCCACAAGGTAGTATCTAGTTCACATGTCTTAGTAAGTCGTGGCCACTACATAGTATACTGTATTGTTCTCATACCTTAGTAAGATGTGTCCACACCATAGTATTTCGTTCCCATACCTTAGAACAGTACATTGTGGCCACAATATAGTATCTCGCTCCTATGTCTTTGTAAGTCATGGCCACGACACAGTATCTCGTTCCCACATCTTAGAAAGCCATGGCCACAAGGTAGTATCTTGTTTCCATGTCTTATTAAGTTGTGGCCACACCATAGCGTAGTATCCCATTCCCATGTCTTAGTAAGTCGTGGCCACTACATAGTATATTGTTCCCACTTCTTAGTAAGTCATGGCCACAAGGTAGTATCTTGTTTCGATGTTTTATTAAGATGGGGCCACAACATAGTATATAGCATATTTAATAGATATAAGTAGGTGCAGTAAGTAAGTAAGTCATGGCCACAACATAGTATCTCGTTCCCACATCTTAGTAAGTCATGGGCACAGGATATTACTTTCCTCATTGTCACCAAAGGGGCTCCGTAGACTGTTGCTGTCCAGGTCTAAATATTTATTTTGGGTTCTTGTTTCATTCTGATACTGAAAAATGAATTCATTGAAAATCTGTGTGTGTAGCACTTGGTTAGTAAGTCAGTAATACTGCTTGGTTTAAATAGATAATGAAATAATATAGTATTCATATAATTCTTTGTATAATGTGCACCATATACTACAGGTGGCATCCCCACTTAGTTTCAGTGTAGGATTTAAGCTGAACTTTAGTTAAATATAAAATGTTGTGCAGTTAGAGAGATTTCACACTAGGTGTTTATTTTCACAGCTGCCAGACTATCAACTATCCATTTTTAGAAAAGAGCTCATGTCATGCACATTTTTTGTTTTACACAACGTTATATTATAGAGGCAGTAGCCAGGCGACATTATGTTTCACTGCAAATATTCCAGAGCTGGATATCCACTACACAATGCAGATTCCCTTCTATTTTTTTAAAGAAATAAACACAAATAATGATGGAGTGTATAGAAAACCATGTACAACAAAATCTTTTTTTACATTTTCCTGCCGAATCTAATCACTCAGAAATAAAGGTCGCCGGTGAATGTTAGGGAGCGTCTAAAAAGTGCATGTCCTGGCTAACTGTGTAAAATTCCACTAAGATTAAAGTTATTTCAATTGCAGGAAACCTTACATATTGCAGGTTTAATTTTTTAGCTTATAAAAAAATGGATTATACTCTATAAAACCTGCCGTAATCTTTGCGACTACAGCAAACTGATGTAAAACTGCATTTATCTCAAAACTAATAGATAGAAACCTCTAACTCCCACTATATTAGACTCCATTCTCCCGAACAAAGACAACTGCATAATTTTAACAAATCATCTGTCTTACTGTAGATTATGATATGTAGATTTTCTAAACATGGTATTTTACAAGCTTATTAGACCTCTTCTCTGACAGATTTATCAGCAAAAGAATTTTTTTAAGCTACAAAAATAATAGTGCTTTTTCGCTCAGAGAGAGGTAACAGTAAATATAAATATGTAACAGTATCAAAACTGTTAAAAAAAAAAAAGAAAAGCTTTGGTATTATGACAGCACTGATCTTTCTATTTATTTATTTATTTATTTACTAATTATTACTATTTTGCATCTATGATTTCTTACAAAGACAAGCATCCTCCTCATAAACATAGTTATACCAATCTTTATTTAATCTTTATTACTGATATAAGTAATAAATATGAAATATGTGCACATTTCCATGCTTAAAAAAAAAATCAAATTAAAGTCTTATTGTGAAGTCAAGTTCTGTGTGAAGCACTCTTGCTCAATATTAAGTGTGATTCCTTGTCAGTACGAATTATTGTGACAGTTAGGAAACACCGCTCATCAGCAGAGAGAAACTGAAAATTTAGATTTTCTGTATAAAGCTGAGTGCCTTGAGAATCCAGAGGGTTAGATTCACATGGATTTTGCCTGGCTAAAAATACAAAACAATTAGGATAGTGCAGGATAAAAAAAAGACACTGCACCTTTTTTTGTACTATTAATGTTCACTCCTTGTGTGGGTACATAAAATGCACTTGCAGGCAAAACTTTTTAAGTAGTTAAAGGTTGAATGCATTTTAAAGAATCTTGACAGCCATACTCGCTGTAATAGATGATACTGTTTTTTTTTTCTTTTCTTGAAGGCCTCAGAATACGCCTTTTCAACCTCTCGCTGAAGTTGTTGACATGCCTCCTGTACATCCTCCGAGTATCACTGGATGTCCCCACCACCGAAGTCACATGTGCGCGGTAAGACAATATGATAAATGCAGTCATTTCTCAGTAAACAGACTGAGACAGACGTACCTAAATAACAGCAACAGACTGCTTACAGGTGCACACGGTCTAATAGTAAGTCTGATTTGGTTATGAACCCATTACAGTCCATTTCCGTTTCTTTCAACAGCAGACATCTCGGCTCGGATAAGTGATGGAGCACTCTGTGTTTGTGTGTTATGTGTATGTGTGTGTCTGTGAGCCTGCATGTGGGTGTTGGAGAGAGAAGGAGCGGAGAACTGGAGCAATGTGGAAGCATACTATGACTAGAGCATGCTAAAATATCAAGGCACCACTATGTTCCCATAGAAACCAGACACCAGAGGCATACTGTAGTTGCATGCAGTATGGGGTGTTAATGGCTTAGTCCACTTTGAATCCCCTAAAATATTTGATGACAGATCCAAATGTGATTAACACAACTACTTACTGTACAGTACATGTGTGCTGAATAATGTTTTGTACAGTAATTACACTACTGGGACAGGACTAAGGGTGCACTGACATGTGCAACCCCCAGTGGCTGGGTTAAGCTATTACGCTATAATGATTTTCATAAAAGGCCATCATTCTCTCTACCATTGTGTATTTCAATGCCCCAAATATCAAATTAACATATCCTGCAATTTGTTTAATTGCATATTATTGGGTACCTGATGCAACCATAAAATCAAAATTAGCCAGTCTAAAGAAGTGTATTTTAAGAAAGGTTTTCAGAGGTGTAATGTGAAAATGCATGAAATGATCAAACAACAAATTTATATTCTGACAACTTTTGATACCGTCAGTCATACAGTAAGCATGAGTTCATAGAACTTGTCGTTTTAATTGTACAGATCACATGATAATTAAATTTCATATGCAATATCTTTTCACCTTCCCTGAAATGAATTCTTATCTGTGTCACTGCCAGACACCCGTCAAGTGCTATTGAAGTGTGTCGACTTTTAAATGAGCACAATTTTCAGGCTGTCTTTGTTACTGTGCTTGCAGGAAGCACTGCTCCAATGTCACTGATGCTCTCTGCAGTAAAATCTGTGCCAATCAGACGACAGATCCCATCCAGATCAACTGGTGAGATTTAACTCGTGCCCACTCATTTGCTGTATGTAGCTCATGAACTTCATCACTGAGTAGCTACTTGACTGAGATAAAGAACTGTTATGTACACTGAGCTGCATGTTATTACAGTAGGTACCTATCTTTTGGATCATGCAGCTCTTTTGGCTTACAGAACAGCCGGAATTTTCTGGCGTCTGGAGTCTATTTGCATTGAACAGGAGGATATTGTTCCTCTTCATGGTTGTAAATTTGTCTTGCATGCTACAATTTGGTCCAGAAATGTTTTTTTTTTCTTTCCCAAGGTTCAAATACCAATTTGAATGCTCTTATGATGTAAGATGGGTCCTCTTGTTCTTTTGACATGATCTTCTGTTATTGTAGCCCATTCTGGACGCCAGCAATGGTGTGTTCTGAGATAGTAATCTGAACGCTAATACTGAATTAAGATGCCATTGAACATTTGTTTGGCCAATTTCAGTATGCATTTAAACTCTAGCTCTTTCTAATAATCAATGATGCATTAATTAATACCAATAATGGACTTCAGTAAAGCAACTTCATGAGGATGACCATGTCATTAAAAATGCTATATAATAAAATAAAATAAACTGATTTGAAATAACCTGATAAACTAATTTGAAAATCATACTCATTTACTTATTTATGAGGCATGGTGGCTTAGTAGTTAGCACTGACACATCGCATCTTCAGGGTCCAGGTTCGATTGCTTTCTCTGAGTCTGTGTGCATGGAGTTTGCAAGTTCTCTCCATGTTTGTTGAATTTCCTCCAGGTGTAAAACCATGCCAATTAGGCTAATTGGTGTTCCCAAATTGCCCGTAGTGTTTGAATGTTAATCAGAGGTCCTACCGGGGTCATAAAAATGGGAATAAATACAGTGGTCACCATTGGTCTCCACGGTCCCTAGTTGGACTACAGAGATTCCTACTGTAGATGGATTGATGGACTCATATTTATAAAACCTGAGCAAGAAAAAGGAACAGAGCAAGAAATCACAGCAATCTTGATTTCCATCCATCCATCTAGGAATCTGTGTAGTCCAGTCAGGGACCGTGGAGGCCAGTGGTGACCATTGTATTTATTCCAGGTAGGACCCTGGTAGGATCTTGATTTATTTCATGATTTGTGATCAAGAGAACCACATCATCTTTCTACAATACAAATAACATGCTAAATCTTTCTACGTCATTTAAACAGCATCTTCAATAAAGAAAATGTGAGCATTGCTGACCTGAGTGCACAGAGAATTGTCAGATCATATGGTCATTAAAAATTACAGCAAGGTGCCATGAACATGGCCTACAGAAAGGTATCCATGGGGGAAACTGAACGAGAGCACTTCAGTGCTCATTGATCCTACTCTGTTCTCAAACTGCACAATCGCAGCGCTATTGTTAGCAGTTCACAGCAGCAATCAATGGTCCATGACAACCTTGATTGCTTCATGCTAAGCAAATTACTCAGAATTATTACTGGTATTGATAAGCTGCAAAAAACATGTACTCATAGTCATAGAAAAGATTGGTATTGATGCATCCCTATTGTCTGTCATGTTTGCCTGATACAACGTATTATACAGTATTTACGTAATATCACATGCGCAAAAGTGTGGTTTTACAGCAAAATATTGGCGTGGCTATAATCTGGGCACAGACACAAGTCCCACAGGGAGAGTACTGTAGATAATCACAGCCATGCTGATATTCAGTATAACCACATGGTTGCATATTTCACACAGTGAAACGTTCCACTGCGGTTAATATGAGAAAAAAAAGGATTGTTGAATAATGATACGTGGAAAATTTGTATTACAGTTTTTTGAAGTATTGCCAGGATCTCTAGCAGGCTTATAACGCTGATTGACTCACGGTAACAAGCTGAATGGACACAGAATAATTTTTTGGCATGAACGTTCCAACCTTCCTCCTTTTTATTTACTGAATAATTCATTTTCTTAGATGTTAAGTAAGGAATAAAATACAACAGGATGTGCTGTTATAGGAAAATCACCTGTGTCAGTGTATCATCTTAAAGTGTATTATTTTCTAATAACAGCAGTTTAATTTCTTTTTGTACCCCAATATTTACTGGTAATCCCCTTTCCAAATGAATTAAAAAAAAAAGTTTTTTCCTTTTTTGTGCTACAATCCCCTGTGATTTAGATGTTACTATAGACCTTTCCAGTCATGTGACAACCTGATGTCAGTCACAACATTGTAAGGTAGAAACACCATTAACCAACATTAGTCTAGTATGTATTTTTGTTTGAGGTGTTTCTCAACGATTACCTGAATACCTACCGGATTACCCGATCCTTTGTCACACAGTCTAAATAGTAACCTAGCCATTAATTGCTTCTGTTGTGCTCATTAGTTTCATATGCAGTATGTAGGCTTATCAAAGTATTTGAAAGAGAAAGAAGTGTTTGAAAATGGACTAATTCATATAAGTATTAATTTTCATCTCTTATCATATTCACCTTCATTATCTTATCATAACATAATGACGCTGTACAAATATGATTCCTCCAGAATTTGGTGGCACCTGTTGGCGTTAGCCTTAGCTCACTCAGTGTTCCTGCTGCAAATGGGACGATAAAATGGAACATGCTGACATTCACGTTTTCTAATTAATAACTACCTAACTGTTCCTGGGTTTGAATCCCAAATTCATCGCCTAAAATCGAAAGCTAGCACACTACAGTATGTAGATTGTATTATCTCTTGTTCCACACACCAAGTAGTGCTGTTGTTTAGGGATTAGAGTGGAATTTGGGATTTAGGGTTGTGTCAGAAGCTAGCTTGTTTTCGCCATGAAACACAACACAGACAGTTGAAAAGCATTTTGGGACGATTTTGAAGCAATTACTGAGGAGACTTAGTCATGATTAAGATGATATACTGTAAAATTATCAGATGTGTTTTCATTCTGAAGTACTACTGTGACTGGTTTTGTAAAGTATGTGGTTTTTGACCCTGGAATCCACTAAGGTACTTCACTTTCAGTGTCCAGAAGTTGGCAGGAACATGGCAACCATAGGTTCTGGTGTCAGGTGCAAAAGGTCTATAGAAACAATAATGTACTGTATTAAAAGGAATGCTTCTGGTGCTACTGTCAGAGCTGCTGTTATAGGAAAATAATCAGTACCTTCTAACTAACTAAAAGTAAAGGTAATATTGTTTAATTTGTATTGTCTTAACAATAACTTCAAGCAATTATGATATGTTTGCTGAGGCCCAAAGCTTAAAATGTGTGTGTCAGTTGGAGTTGGTAAAAGATCAACTCATGTAACTCATGTAATACATATTATTATTATTATTATTATTATTATTATTATTATTATTATATCTACAATGTATTAATTATTGAGCAAGTTGATCTTTTTTAGCTGAAATATCAAAACGTTAATCTAAGTTTTATAAGGATTGTGCTGTATTTTACCTGACTAACTCTACCATTCTGACTGATGATAAAGCGAGCTTTGGAATCACAGCAGGGAATCCCATCACCTTTTACAGTGTGAGACTTTGCCTCTGTTTTCTTCCAAAAATCTTTCTTTTCCCCTTTTTGTGCTACATTACTCTCTTAACATTAAACCCCAATGCTCCCATTTGTGAAGTTTAGTCCATGGCTTGGTTTTGAATTTTTTTGCAGTATGTTATAGTTACTCATGACCTTGGACTTGTTAGGTTCTATCTGAGTGAATAGAAGTTTTGTGATGTGGGAAATCATAGATATGACATGCCAGCTAGCAAAACTATGAGAAACTGTAATTTACCTTTATAATTCAATAAGACAGACACTGTGTACATTCTCCTCTAATCTACATACAGTAATCAACATTTGTGTATAGTATTTTCAAGAGTGACTACACCAGATAGAACCTGTATGCTTATACACTGTTTGGTTTTTATAAGAATCTATCTGGCTGTTTCTACAATTCAAAATTATATACAGTATTATAAAATATATTATATATTATTAATATTTAACACCTTGTTCTAAGTAAACAAAACATTAACAATCAAGTCTGGTATTAAAACACACATACACTACAGTATACTGTATGGACAAAAGTATTCGGCCAAACCTGCAATGACATTGTATCCAAGTACATATACAGAGTTGGAGTTGGTAAGGAGTTGGTCCACCTTTTGCAGCTACTGTACTATATAACAGCTTCCACTCTTCTCAGAAGGATGTCCAAATAAGGTTGCAATGTTTCTGTGGGAATTCATGCTCATTCATTCTGTAGAGCATTTATGAGGGCAGGTACTGATGTTGGATGAGAAGGCCTGGCTCGCAAAGGTGCTTGATGGGGTTGAGGTCAGGGCTTTGTGCAGGCCAGTCAAGTTCTTCCACACCGAGTTCATCAAACCATGTCTACTGTATATAGGACTTGCTTTGTGCACTGTGGCTCAGTCATGGTGGAATAGAAAAGGGTCTTCCTCAAACTGTTGCCACAACATTGGAAGTATAGCATTGTCCAAGATATCTTGGTATGCTAAAGCCTTAAGATTGCCCTTTACTGGGGATAAGGCGCATGTTTGAGACACAGGTTTGGCCGAATCTTTTTGTCTGTATACAGCAGTGTACAGTAAATCTTACAAAAAAAGTCTGCTATTTGGAATTAATTATGAGTTAGCCTGTAGAGATCAGTTGCATGACACATGCATTTAAGGCTAATCTATCTTGTATTATCAAATGTATTAGCATTCCACTATGCTGACCTCTTTGCAACATGTTTACACACTATAAGACCAGCATACCCAATCTTACATTAATGTCAAAACGTACAGTATATACAGGTTGTCCAGCAGTCACTTGTGTTGCAAATTCATCCTACAGTAGATTACATGTTGGTTAGCTAGCGCTAAGTGTATCTGTTAATTACGGAATTATTACATAAAAAAGAAAAAAAATGGACAGGAAAATAAGGTCTGACCACGTAATAATATATATATATATTTTTTTTTACCAAAATGCCAGATAGAATCTTAAAGTATTGAGGTCATGAATTGATTTATTAAATGGTTTTGTATCTTCTATATGTATTTGTCTTTTTTTTTCCTCCGTCTCTCTTCAGGGAGTTGATATTCTGGGTGAACAGAAAGACTCCTGTATGGGCTATACAGGTACGTAGTTCTCTGAATTACTATTTAGCCTCCTTGACTGCTTACATGTAGAACCATAACCAGCTTTTGTTTTCTGTTTATAATTGCTTCATGAAATCGTGAAAGGTTCTTCACTGTCAAATTACACCTCCACTTTCTTTTCTGTATTTCCGATGGTCTAGGTGACCGTGGCCTTAATTAGCTTCCTAGAAGCAATGCTCTTGACATATCTCAGTTACAAGGTATGGTCTCTATCTCGCTCTTGTTTTGTTTTCTTTTTCAGTTTTGCAGAATATTGATTTAAATGAACTGAGGCCCAGATGGACGTACTCACGCTGCACAAACAAACAGAAGGCATACTGTAGCACTAACAAGATTTGAAATGCATTGCAATATCTCAAATTAATATTTTACCGACTAAGACTGTAGCTTATTACACAAACTTCACATGGGATCTGCTACATTCCGTGTGTGAGGTGCATATGAATATGATTTAAAAACTGCAGTGAAGTTGGAAATGCTTAGCTTCCTAGAAGCAATGAAAGCTTGTTAAAAAAAAAAAGCTTAGGCCCAAAGATAATCTTTAATAATTTGCTTTATATAATTATGCAAACAATTTGTATTATTTAAATTTGTTTAACTTTTTTGGTTAGATATAAAGAAACACTATATGGCTAAAATATGGGGATGCCCGACCCTCACACCCATGTGAGCTTGTTTAACATACACTGATAGCAAAAAAAAAAAGTCACCATTTCATAAGGGTCACACCATTTGTTTGCACCAAGCAAAGAGAACAACTAAGGCGATTTGATATTATAGGAACTGGCTTATGATACAAATTATAGCGAGAATCAAACCTGGACCCTGGAGGTGCAATAGGCGACAGTGCTAACCACTAAGCCACCGAGCCACCCAGTTAAAACCATAGCTATGTTTAATTAACAGAGAAAGTTTGAGCATTTCCATATACATACAAAGTAATGAGAACAGGATTAGGACTAAATATGTAGCTCTGAGGCTTGTTAGTGAGACTAATCAAAAAGAAAATTGTACGGGTAAGAAGGGAAGCATTTTCACATATGAACCGGCCACCATATTATGCTGTAATCAAAGCTGAAGGTGAATGAAATCTTAGAATATTAGAGTGTGTTTGTTATTTATTTATTTATTTATTTATTTATTTATTTATTTTGGCCAGACAGTGTATGATTCCAGGTTTAATTTCCATTTACTCTTATAATAAAGCCAACTTGTTTCTTTAGCGTTATGTAGCATTTTCATGTAATTTTTTCGCAGAATATGGCCTCAGTACATATGAATTAACTGCAAACAGATTAGTGCATCTGGTCCTCAGTGATGAGACATATGGCTAGCTTCAGATCTAATTGTTTTGTGAAGTATGACACTGGTTTCCTATGGTTTTTATACATGCTTTTACTAATTAGCAGAATTCTGCTCTGAGGGTAAATTGTAACAGGCTTTCCAACCAACAAGACGTTAGCCTTTCAGTATAACGGCATTCTGTTTATACTAACAGCATAATGGGAACCAGTAAATGGCTGCCTGGACTTTACTAATGAAGCAATGAGTGTTTTTCATTAGTAACAAGCAGACCATTTCAGTCTCAGATAATTATTATTTGGGTAATGATTTTGCTAATTATTTTGTTTCAGGGAAACATTTTTGAGCAGATTTTCCAAATTTCCTTCATCCTTGAGATGATCAATACAGTGCCATTCATAATTACAGTAAGTGGCTAATTTGTTCATGATACAAAATAAATTGACATCTTAATGCCTGAAGGTCTTATAGCTTATTTATTTTTAAACATACGCATTGTTTTAACTATGAATTATTCAGTAACTACTGTGAAGCTGGTGGGAAATGTAAGTCTGCACCTGCTGGCAAGTCCTGGGAGATGAGAGATGTTCAGTATTAATTATGTATAGAATCAATTTCAAAGCAACAAGTGTTAAAATCAGTGGCCTATTCATTACAAATGTACATCTCTAACTCAATTCAGGAAGGGCATACATTTTTTATTTCTCTAAATGCATTGTTTGTTTGTTTTTTGCTTTCAGATCTTTTGGCCCCCATGGAGGAACATATTTGTCCCAGTGTTCCTTAACTGTTGGCTTGCCAAGTCAGCGCTGGAGAACATGATTGTAAGTAATAATTGCCTAATGGCTAGGTATTCACTTACAAATATCAAGTAAAAAAAAGGTACTGTTCAATGCCATATCCAATCAGAGAGGTTCATGAAAACTGTAAATAAAAGATAGCATGGTAATTTCACAATGAGTCATCAATAATCAGAATCTGAGAACATGCCAGCATACTTTCTCCCGGCAGATGGTTGGGTCAAATGGCCAAGTAGAAATTGGCAGGGAGTATGTACTGTTTTAAATTGTACAACCATGGACTATGCTAAACAGCGAGGCCCAGTTATAGTATCAACCAGACAAATTATGCTTAGCGTTTAAGTTGTTTAAATTGTGTTAAGAAAAAACGTTTGCTGCTATCTCTGCCAAAGGTGATTTAGGGCACAGAGCACACAAAACAGGCCAAGTATTGAGTTTTTGGCACCACAGTTGTGAGATACTGCTGACAGATTTATCAAAGTCTGGATCACCACTTAGAGAACCGTTACGTTTTCATCAAAGAAAAATATTATATAAAAGGTGACCATTTTCCTTTCTGATGTGTAGATGTTGATATGGGGTAGACCATATACACATACACATACAGTACACACAGACCATATACACATTTTCATGCATGTATCAGCTGTGCTAGAGTTTTTCTTTTTTTTTTTCTTTTTTGCCAGTTGATAACCCCTGGTCGACCATAAATATCATTTTGTTTAATTTTCTGGTCCAATTAATTAAGTGATAAAATGATGTGCTTTCAAGAGGTCAAAGGAGACAAATTATTTAAAATTTGAAGACAAATTAAGTTTGACAGGAAGATTCACAAGTGTCCACGTTATACAAATGTGAAAGAATGTGTTGTCTACTGAAATGAAAATGGATTTACATGTGGATTTACAACGGTGGTCGTTTATTCATCCGCAGTAACTCCTTTACTCTTAGTCATTGTGGTTTATGGCAATAGAAGCATCTATATTTTTAGGAAGTACAAAGGGAAGGGACAATAATATTGGACAATAACATTATAATGTGCACAAGTCAAATGAATGTACATGGAGACTGATGTCATGATTCAGACATGTCAGTTACCCAGAAACATTTATGTACTTGGATCTTAGCAAAATAATAATTTGACATCAAAATGAGATATCTCCATTTTTGCACAATTGAGAAAATTGAAAACATTTCCACATGAAACCAGAAGTATTGCACAGTAATACAGAATATTTTGTGCATGTTTTCTCATAAGAGTTAGAAAGAAAGTGAAAAAGTTAAAATTGTTTGGGTTATATAAGAGTAAATATTGTGCAATTTTTCTCCTCCTCCCACAGTTTTGTCACAATAGATAAATCAGCCTGCAGTTATGTTTTTAGTATCAATAATATGTTGGTTAAATTGAATAAAAAATGATTATGATATATTTGATTATGTTTTTCTAGCCAGTTGGAACAAGGAAAAGAGTGATGAGTTTTGGTGCGCGCAAAAACTTTTTAATTACAAAGATTGTTGCAGATTATGACAAACATTATGAATAATAAGGGGAAAAAAAGTTTAGAGCCTCATCAGTCTCCTGCTCTACCAGCTGCAGTTTCATTTCAGTAGTTGACGACAGCACCTTACCATGGGTACAGTTCTGCAATGTTTAACATCCGTTCATGCACCATTTGACTGCATAAATATCTGGGGTCATCTGAGGTTATATCGTAGTTCAGAAACAGGAGTAGCAAAAAGAATCAGATATAACAAATATAACAGCTTCCCACACAGCCACAGCACGTGTATCTCATGTCTCTTATAACTCAGCGTTTGAGCATCTTTGTAGGTACATCTTTGCAATATATATATATTTTTTTTTACCATATACTGTATGCCTCATAGCATATCAGTTACATTGTTTCTCATCTGTTCTTGAATTTCTTCAGATCATGTTGGTTTTTTAGATTTTTTAGCGTGCTTCACTTTGTCAGACCGGTCGCATTTGACTTCTTGATTCAGCTGATCTGGCAGTTGGGGGGGGGTGGTCTGAAAAACAGAACAAATACTTATTCAAATAGGGCCAATGAAAATGAATAACTTTCGAATAGCTTTGTTAACAAGGTGTTCTCACAACATACAGTACATACTGTATCACAGAATGTATTTTATAGAACAAATTGTGGTTGTTAATTGATGTATTCCTGTAATTTATTGCTGCGGCAATGGCATTAGCAAACAGTAGTCCACACATACATACACACACACATCCGTGGCTCGATCGCACAGCCGATAGTTCTGCTACACTGATCACATGACAGAGAAGTGATGCGATTGGTTTTTCATGACAGTTCAACTTTTCATAAAAACCTTGGCTGCTCTGTGTTGTGGTTTGCCAAAAACAAGGAAGTTCAAAACTTTTTAAAGGAGGATATGTAGAAGTTTTGTTAGAAGAAGTTTTGTTATAGACAACCTTGTGTGTGTGTGATGAAAAAAGCATGGTGAAAAAGGGTAAATTCTTAAAATGTTGTTTGTGTTATCATGTCTTGCTGTCAAACTGTTCAAGTTTAGTTGAATGCCCCGTGTGCAGATAGATCATGTCATTATTGTTATGTTTGTAGTCAAGCTCAGATCCTTCCTAAAGAATTATATAATAACAGAGACACTGCGATCAAGCTGTTTCTCTCCGGCAGAATGATCTTCACCGTGCCATTCAGCGCACACACTCTGCCATGTTTAACCAGGTGCTCATCCTCATCTGCACGCTGCTTTGCCTGGTCTTCACAGGGTAAGCATGACAATCCTCTCAGATACTGTAGGTACGTCTTTGTTACTTTGGTGTGACACAGTAGACCCAAACACATGGTGTCTTAGTATGGGTCACAGATAGGAGGTAAAAAAAAAGTCTTCTTTTCACCTGGTCACTTCTTATACAGCTCACTGCTTACTGAGAGAGAGAGAGAAGGCCACATTCATTTTTATAGAGGAAACAGTGCTCCAGCTTGTCACCTTTGTCATTAACTGAGGACAGACATGTCCCTCACACTGCAGACTTCAGCCAGACCATGCCCCCATCTGCTACAGTCAGATCTCTTTTCTTAAAAACTTTTTTTCATATTAAATAATAGACTGATTGACATTTTTATGAATATTTCATTAAAAATGGACAGAAAAAGGCACAGTAGCGCCTACACATACAGTATACACTCATCAAGCAACTCAGAGTCTATGAATATGCAAATTAGAAAAAAGTCCTCAGCTCTTCACTTGTCCATGCCTTTCCCTGTTAAATCAAGAAAAAAGAACATGGGAAACATTTATCATGGCCTGCAGTTGCATCCTGGAACATGACTGGCATTTTTTATTATACAACCCAATACCAAATCCAGTCACATACTGTAATACTAACATGTATTTTCCAGTTTCAGCTCTATGCTTCTTTTGGGGAAAAAAAAAGGAAATGCAGCTAAAAGTGCTTTAATGAGGATTTCATTTTTCCTACTTAATTTGCATTTTTCTTATTTAATAAATAAACACATCACATTATGAAATCGTTGCTATGTGTTTGCAATCAGTAATGTTTATATTAATTGCACAATAATAATAATTGTCATCATAATTAATATTAATTTATTTGCATTTATTGAATTTTTTATTTAAAAGATTTGAGTACGTTTATATACAGTTTTTAGGAAGATATTAACATTTTGAGTTTTGCATCTTTACTGCTATCTAAAATTACAAATGTCAGCGCCCTAAAATTATGGCCGTAATCATTTTCAATGTTGAGAAACTATTGTTTTTTCCTTCTTTTAAAACATTTTAGCGCCTGTGGAATTCAACAACTCGAGCGAGCAGGGAAGAATCTTTCCCTGTTCGATTCGCTGTATTTCTGCATCGTCACCTTCTCCACTGTGGGCTACGGAGACGTCACACCGAAAATCTGGCCCTCCCAGCTACTGGTGGTCATCATGATCTGTGTGGCGCTTGTAGTGCTCCCATTACAAGTAAGAACAATTCCCTTAAGTTAAAGTTAGGTAGGTTATTTAGTGCGATAACAGTTTTTTTTGTTTCCCTTGGACATTGTGGGTTTATTTGGTGTGGTCTTTCTGTACAGTTTGAGGAGCTAGCTTATTTATGGATGGAGAGGCAAAAATCAGGCGGGAACTACAGCAGACATCGAGCTCAGACTGAAAAACATGTGGTGCTTTGTGTCAGTTCGCTCAAGATTGACCTCCTCATGGACTTCCTCAATGAGTTCTATGCGCATCCCAGATTGCAGGTAAATTCTCAACCTCATTATTTAGCTTCATTTCTTTGCAGCTCCTGGATCTTATCAACCTGCATTTAATGTCTTGGCATATTCACATTCACTTTATTATTTTTTATTAATCAAAACCAAATTTAGGTGGATGAGTGCAACAGCGTTTAGTTTCAGCATTAGCATAAGAATGAAAGGAATGCAAGTATGTAAATGTGAGATTCATTCCAAAAGAGAACAATTGCTTGTGATGAGGGCTGGTTTCTATCGCTTAGATATGTATATTTTACTTGGCATAATGAAGGTCGTGTACTTTTAAGCACAGTTAAGGCCAATTATTACACCATTAGCCCCATGAACGTACCATTAATAAATTATATTCGCCTACTTTTACTTTCTCTGGTGTAAACCTGATGGTGCCTCCCCAGTAGCAAGCTGTTTTACATTTACAGCATTTGGCATTTACCCTTATCCCTGTATCACATTGTACATCTGAGCAGTTAAGCAAACCCTTGCTCAAGGGCCCAGCAGTAGTAGATTGGTGGGTTTGAACCCATGATCTTAGAGTCTGTGATCCACTGTCATTACCACTAAGCTACTGTAACACTGCTGCCAATTAAGTTAGCAATTGCAATAAGTAGTTTACTCACACCCATTCTCTGTACCACAAGAAGCCTGGAGCCTATCTCAGGGAACTATTAGTACTGGGATACTCCTTGGACGGTGTGCCAGTTCATCACAGGACAACACACACAAAATTTGGAAGCACCAGTTAGCCTACTCTGCATGTTTGTGGAAGGAAACCGGTGTACCCGGAGGAAACCCACCAAGCAAGGGGAGAACATGCAAACTCCATCCACACAGATCTGAGGCAGGAATTGAACCCTCAACCCTGGAGGTGCGAGGCCACAGTTCTAACCACTACATCATGTGGCCCCTTGTAGGTAGTTTTAACTTAACATATTCATTAATATACACTAACACCGTTTTAAGAAGTCTTTAATGATGGCCTAGTAATTAGCATGGTGATCTCATGCCTCCAGAATTAGGAATCTGGATCTCTTATACATACAGTCTGTGTGCATGGAGTTTGCATGTTCTTCCCATGCTTTTCATCAGAGACAAAGACATGCAATTGGTGTTTTTAAATTGTCCATAGTACAGTATATGATTGAATGTGTGAGTGAGTATGCATCTGTTGGTTGCCAAAGGTTGGGATCCTCAATAATGTAGGAACTTTCCCCACGACCACTGGTGTGAAGTTGCTTAGCAAAAATGACTTAATAATGCACATCTCAGCAAAACATGCTGCTGGTGTCTGTACTGGAGATAATCAGGAAATGAATACGTGTTTGCTATCTTCCCAGATAAAGTTTTAGGATCTAAGAATACATTTTATTTCTGAATGTTGTGTGGATGTTTTATGCTATTCACTACCTTGAGCTTTCCAGTTAATAAAGCGATCAATGAACTGACTTAATTTGTGAATTTGTTTCTGAATTTTGTGATTTCGTTTCTTGTCTAATTTAATTTGCTGTCCTGTAAGCAAAGTGTGTCCTTGTTTTAGGTGGTGGTTTTTTTTTTTCAGTTTACTCTGTTGGATTTTTTTTTTTCAATGATACAATTAATGAACTGATACTATCATGTTTATTCCTTCCTATTCCTACTGAATGTCATTCATTGGGAATAGCAAGGTTATAAACATGATAGTATCAGTTAATTAATTGTAATGTCACATGAAGAAAAACATGAATTTCAGAATGAACTATAAATTCAGTGGCATAAAGTTTAATTAAGAAATTAGGTCTGTGTAGGTCACAATGTTAGCTGGATTTCAGGGTGAAATATTCAGTTTTGCTCCATTTTATTCAGATGAATTTTTTTTACAGAGCACTGTAGTATATACATAAAGGTTTGTTATGTGATCAGACTACTACTAACAGATTGTATATAGCTAAATAATGTATGTACAGTACTTTAATCTGTCCCTTGACATCGACCTGCAATCTAATAGCTAATTACTTCTCTCGGGTGTTTAAACAGTGCCTGATTGTTTTGTTTTTTGTTTTTTTTACAGGATTACTATGTGGTCATCCTCTGCCCTACAGAGATGGACATCCAAGTGCGGCGAGTGCTGCAGATTCCTCTATGGTCTCAGAGAGTCATCTATCTGCAGGGCTCCGCACTGAAGGACCAGGATCTCATGAGAGCAAAGTGAGACTCAATGTTTAATTTACAGTATATTGGAACTTTTCAATATTTCCATATGTAATATTTTTTTGGTTAAATACATTTCATGTATGATAAGTGGCAAGTAAATAACAATAACAAATTTGGACAAACTTTGTAATTCCAAGGTTTTATGCAGGACAACAAAAACAGAAAGACATAGTATATTAGCAGTAATGCTAGTAATAGTTCTTAAGGGAGTGCAAATACCTCAGGAATGATAAAGTTAAACTAATAAACTGTAGTAAAACAAAAAACCTTATTGGTTCATTTTGATGTTCTATCAATGTTTTTGAGGTTATTTACTGTAACAGCTAGTCCAAAAGACTTCAGGTCTTCCTGGTAGGTTTTGAAATACTGCTGGAGGTAAATGGCTAACATCGCTTGAGAATATCAAATAAAACTTTATTTTAGGTACTACAGTTATTATTATTTTTTAACTATATCATTCCTAAACTAATGGTGTGTTTCGTAATCATCTGGTTTAAACCTTTATTTGACATAACCTGAGGTATTTGCACTCACTTAGGAACTATTATTAGCCTTACTGCTAATACATGTCTTTCTGTTTTTGTATGAGAAGCTGCTATGCTGGATTAGGAGGCATTGTTTATGAGTTAGTGTTTCCAGTCAAGGCCCTTATGTAAACTCTTGATGAGTGACCTCCATTTACCATTCTGACATTTTGGAAAATGAAAAGTATGTGTCTGGCAGGTATCTGCAAATGGCTGATTTGGGCTGTGTCCAAAAATTTTTGAAAGGCTTTTACATCTAGTACAAGTCCAGTTCTAGATTACTTGTTCCCTTACAATAACTAAAGCAATAACTATTCTTTAGTGCAGGAGTTCTTCCACTCCAACTTTGGCAAAATGTCTCTTCATGGACCTCACTGTGCAGGCGCATTGTCATACTGGAACAGGTTTGCACAATTAAGGACACTTGTAATGCAACAGCATACAAAGACAACTTTTATAGTGTACCTCAAACTTTGTAGCAACAGTTTGAAGAAAAGACATGTGAGTGTGATGATCAATCTTATCATTTTGATTCATTCACATTCACATTTCATACAAACCTAATTCTTTTTATTGTGTAAAGCTGCTTTGCGACAATGTCAATTGTTAAAAGCGATATACAAACTTAATTGAATTGATTTTGAAATTGAATTGAAGTGGCCACACAATATAGTGCAATTTTTCTATAATGAATAAAATACGTTATACTGTATATACTCTATATATGCGTTGACAAGTTTCATTCATCAAAAAAAAAATCTGAAATATTTCTGGATATTAATACTTTTACCATGAAGCAACATCTCTTTACCATGAAGCAACATCTCATCCATTTGGAAGAGGCCTACTGTATACGTACCATGGTCTGTTAAAAATTTGATTGCCTTTATTTTTGCTTCAACAAAATCAAAATGCATTTCTTTTTAATGGTGAGGAGTGTCTTAAACTATACTCATTCTTTTCTGTAAGCTTATTCCTTGGATCCAATTGTAGTGTTTATTAATGAATTTAAAGAACATACATTTTGAAACAGACTTGGAAAACTTGGTGAAGGAAAACAAGCACAAATACTCAGTACTGAGGATAACGAGAATATGAGAATAACAGGAAATTAGTATAAAAATGTGAGTTATTGGATAAGTTTATTTTGCATGGTTCAAAGAATTCTTGAAGCGCTTCATTTCTGTCGGTGTAATAGATGTACACTTTGCAGAAAGCCTAATTCATTTTTTTCCTACGCATGATTTGACATTGATACTGGATGTCTTACAAAGTAAGAAACCTTTTACTTAGTAAGATCAATATATTACATCTGGACCAATACCAAATCTACATGCTGGATCCATGGATCCAGCCTCTGCCATTATGGGTGAAGTGAGAATGATGTTGCTAAAGTACTTTTCAATCACTATTAATCACTTTTTGACAGGCACTACATTAAATAGGATGCAGCATAGTGTTCAGCTTTGTCTCTTCGAATCCTCTCAGCCCTCGGGAGATAGAAAGGGTGTGAGATGCAACATCTCTATCGGGTGTTACATTTTCAGCCCCTTAATTGAGATTTGATTATCAATATTTTTACATTGTGGGCAGACAGGCAAACTGAATGACTCTGATTGGTACAAAATATTATCTTTTCAGATTAATAAGGATTAGACAAGAATGTTGTTGAAATCTTGAACCCGAATGGTCAGAAGGTCTTAATTAATTTTCTATAACAACAGAGTTCAGGAAGTTGTTCTGTCTACTAGGCAAACCGCTTTACAATGCTTTATGATTTCTACAGAAACAGCGTGTACAAGCAATTGAATGGAGTATATGTCACACATAGTGTACTGTAAATGTTCACATACTGTTCCAAACATGCATTTGCTGAGATAATGAATTTTGAGTTATTTAAGGCTGCAGTGTCAGCACTTTGTGAAAGTCAGAGATCAAGCTATTTCTTTAGGTCTTTTGACAAGAGTGACAAAAGTGTTCTGGGCAGAAGTTTTGCTGTAGACTGTAGAATGACAAAATCCATTTTTTGTCTTGTCAACATATGACACTTTATCAGACATAATACAACATTAAATTAAATTGTAAATAGATAATTAACCCTGGCATCAGGTTAGTGTGTGGCGTGTCGAATGTTCTCCCTGTGCCAGTGTCA
>QMIH01001120.1:73478-147703 GCA_003987875.1 Clarias batrachus | reverse complement strand
TATATATATATATATAATTTATTTTTTTTATTTTTTTTTAACCAAAAAAAAGCACTCACTTGTGTGTAATTATGAAGGTGATGAGAAAATTATTCTTTACCTGAATGTACAATATAATGAGGGTGATAATGTAATGCTGATGTTGTTTTTCTGTAGGATGGATGATGCAGAAGCCTGCTTTATCCTCAGCAGCAGGAACGAAGTGGACCGCACTGCAGCTGTAATGACACTTCTCATTATTCCCACACATACACACTCCTACAGTGTGACTAATTGGTAACGAATATACCGTATGACTTGTATAACAACTATTATGACCAGAGATGGGTAGAGTGAAATCAAAATTATGTGAGCTTGCATCGTTATTGCATTTCCTGTATTAGCCTACAGTATTTGTAACAATTCATTATTATTATTATAAATTCAGTGAAAATAGCTTTTAAGTATTAATCTGTTTGGAATAATATGATTAGTGTCTTAGCCTGGTGCATTCATACTGTACATTTAAAGTGCAGATGAAAATATTAAACTTGAACAAATATTCTACCAATGTTGTATTAAAGTTCCTTACATTTAAATATTTTTTCTTTTATTATGTTAATATGCATTTACTGTAACTAAAATACAACACAACCTCAGTTATCCAGTTCTTTCTGATGTGTCATGAAGTGAGAATATCGTTTTTCATATGAGCAAGTCAGATAAAAAAATGCTGTCAGGTCTATAAGTATTTGGACAATGACACAATATTTGTATTAACTATTTGTATCTAACCACAACTGATTTTAAGTGAAGCGTTCAAGATGATCGTGAAGTGCAGACAGAGACAAAAATCTTGCATCAATCATTTAGACATAACAGATTATTTTTACAAAGTGCATCCATTTTCACAGGCTCAAAAGTAACCGGACAGGTGGTTGACATGCAGGTTTATGGCCAGTTGTGTCCAGTTTCCTCATTGATTTTGGTGGCTATTCATAGGGACTCTTAATATATATATTTTAAAAGATGCAAGTGAGAGACTCCATGATTAAGCTGAAAAAAAAAACAGGCCTATCAGAGAGATATCAGGAACTGGACCATATCAACATAGGAGTGGCCATATCAACAAATCAGTACATTCTTAAAAAGAAGGACGACACCGGTGAGCTCAGCAACACCTAAAGGTCAAGATGACAAGGAATGACAACAAAAGATTAATTCTCTGAAGAAAAACCTCTTCACAACATCCAGTCAAGTCATAAACACTCAAGAATAGAAAGACCAGATTAGATTTTGCCAAAATATCTTAAAATAAAGCCTGTGCAGTTTTGGAACAAGATTTGTAGTGTTATGACATGTGCAATTATGGCTGCCAGTGAAACCGGGTCACTGATGTTTATCAATGATACGACTGATAGAAGTAGGATGAATTCTAAAATGTATAGTGCAATATGTTGCGCTCATATTCAGTAAAGTGCTACAAATGTGGTGCTTCACGGTGTAGATGGATAATATACAATGAAGCAAACCAAGTGCTTCTTAAGGCAAAGAAACAGCATATTCTAAAGGACTGAGTCAGTCACCTGACCTCAGCCCAACTGCGAATGCATTTCACTTACTGAAGACAAATCAGAAGGGTTAAAGACCCTCAAAGAAGCAGCATCAACAGGCGGCAACAGTAATTACTTTAAAGCAGCTTAAAGGAAGAAATTGCGATGTTCAGGTCCACGTCAGACAATCGTTGCCTGCAAAGTATTAAAAAAACAACCTTAATACAGTATGTTAAACTATGTAAAAATATCTGCAGTTCCTAAAGGATTAATGCTTTTTTTTCTCCTATTGTTAAAACTTTTGAATTAAAGCTGTAAGGCAAATCCACTGTGGTGGTGTACAGGGGCAAAATTAAGAAAAGTGTAGCACTGTCCAAATAACTGGGGACCTGAATGTACCTGTACATTAAAAGTAACTTAGTGTTTGTTACTCTTTCACAAATTCCAAATTGGCAAGGCATGGTACTAGAAAAAACTATTAGGAGATATTGTCAATACTCCTATTTTTAGTGCTTTTAAATTAACACCCAGGGGTAATTTACAGTCACAACAGTACCAATGCTATACAGGGTTAAGGGTTCGATTCTCGCATCAGGTCTGTGTGTGCGGTGCATTTTCTCCCCGTGCTGGATGGGTTTCTTCTGGAGACTCTGGTTTTCTCCAACAGTCCAAAGGCATGCAGATTAGACCATAGTATATGAGTGAGTGTGTATGTGTTCTTGTGTACCCTGTGATGGGCTGACCTCTGTCCAAGGTGAACCCCAGTAGCTTTGAAGTTTATAGACTTCATAGCCATTTGTACTGTACCTTATTCCTAGGCAGAGAATATCTTGGAAAAAAAACTGTAAATGTTGGAGAAGGTGGTGTTTATAAAGACATCTAATGTCAGATTGTCTTAATTTGTCTTTTAGGACCACCAGACTATCCTAAGAGCATGGGCAGTGAAAGACTTCGCTCCGAACTGTCCTCTCTATGTCCAGATCCTTAAACCTGAGAACAAATTCCATGTGAAGTTTGCTGGTAAGTTTTTCTGCCTACTACAGTTGGAGTAGAGGGATTCATCATTCATGACCTTGAAAATCCTGTAAAAATAAATAAATACATTAATTAATCTACTGTAAGATATTGATAATCATGTCTGTTTTTGTAGGTAATTTTTCAATGCCGGCATCTCGTGTGTGTGTTTGTGTGCGGTTTGTGTATTAGATCACGTAGTGTGTGAAGAGGAGTTCAAGTATGCCATGTTGGCTCTGAACTGTGTGTGTCCTGCCACGTCCACACTGGTTACACTCTTGGTCCACACTTCACGCGGACAGTGAGTATTTCTGCCGCAGCTTGAATTCAGCACAGTCAGGGACTCTTTGTTCTCTGTTTGATTCTTCATGTTTTCAGACTCTGGCTATTTTAATTAAAAGATAAAAGTACCTTCATTACATTGCAAAACTGAAGAGTCTTTCTTTTTGTGAACTAATGTCAAAGAAAAGGCCATTAGTGAGGAAATCTTCTGTCCACTCAGTCTACTGCCACAGCACTTCTCATTTGTTGGAGTACAGCTGGACACGTGTCTGCTGCGAGGAATAATAGCACACTGGGGATTTGCAGGAGCAAAGAGCAAAGTTGTTATGCTGTGGAATGTCTCCTATTTTTCTGATATGGAAGCCGATTATACAGTATATTGCTTTCATCCAAATCATTAACAGAACAGCCTGATGAATAATGGGATTCTTCAAGCTCATTACATTCGATTAAAACTTGTGATGAAGCATAACGATTTTTGTCCTGATAATACTTTTACCACTGCGGGTCTCTAACAAGCAATTACATATAGGAGGTTTCAGGGTGAGTGGAACTATCCCATTAATGTATTGGTGATTATTTGTATGAATGAGAAGGACTTGTGTGAAGTTCTTAAGCGAGCCATTTAACAAGAACTTGACTAACAATTAAGGCTATGGACAGTTAGCGTAATAAATTTTTATAATTCTGCTTGCTATCCTCCAACAGAGGGAATGTCTAGGATAGACAACAGACCCATGTATAATAAAAAAATTACATTCAATTTACATCGAATGTAAATTATGTAAATGATGTAATACAGGATGATTCATCATGAAAATTCTGTAATAACTCATGCTATCGACAAAAGCAATCTAAATGAAAGAACGTACAATGTGCTTCTCAGTATGTAGCGCTCAGGATGCCCCTGAGTCGCCTCTTTAAAGTTAGGCACCGCAGCCATCGTGCTGATATGGAGAAATGCTTTCGAGCGAATCACCCTGTATCTGCCTTAGCTATAGTAGAAAAGTAATGGCGGGAAAAAGTTAGCATTGCTTACTGGAATGGTTACTTCCGATTGAAGTATTATCTGTTTTATATTTTTAAGTTAAGTTTAAGTTTGTTTTAAGTGTTGAGGGTGGTGATGAGTTTTTGAAACCATTCATCATAAAAAAATGAACTAAACTTACTTACTGTAATGTGTTCATTCATGAACAGTGAAGCAGTGATGTTAAAAATGATGTTAGCAATATCCATAGCATCCTCCAACATTGATTGACAATTTTTGACAAAAAAATTTAAATAAAGTAATTTGGGATTCAGCCAATGGATCTTTTCCTTTAATTATATTTCAGGAAAAGTACAGTTTGTACAGTGTCATTAAATATTATTAATTAGTAATAGATCATTAGGTATGTTTAGATGGCACGATGGCGTACTGGTTAGCACTGTGGTGTTGCGAGTGTTCGAGTCGAGTGAGTGAGTGAGTGAGTACGGTTGTATTTTCAAATTCTAATGAATTTCCTGTGTGATCCCTTGTGGTGTTGCTATTACAGGGAGGGCCAGACATCTCCAGAACAATGGCAGAGGACATACGGGCGCTGCTCGGGTAATGAAGTTTACCACATCCGCCTTATGGACAGCAAATTTTTTGGAGAGTACGATGGGAAAAGTTTCACTTACGCCTCCTTTCATGCACATAAAAAGTGAGTGGATATGAATGGTTGAATATCAAATGGATGACTTTGCAATATTCGATATGCCTAGCAATTTAACATCTGCTCGTTCTTACAAGTTCCTACAAGTTAATAATGCGTGTGCCATCCACGTAAAGCTATATTACAACGCTGATTGAAGGTTAATGGACTGGAAATGCAATCGTGCTGGCGTACATGCTTACAGATCAAACCACAAGTGCATCACGGCAATTGAACTAAGTGGAAATTTGTTTCCGGATACATATACAGTGCAAAAAAGTTTCAATTCTTTTTGTTCCTGTTTGTGTGTATCAGCTCTCTCTCTGTCTCTCTCTCTCTCTCTCAGATATGGCGTTTGCCTAATCGGCGTAAAGAGAGAAGAGAATAAAAGTATCCTGCTCAACCCCGGCCCCCGCCACATCATGGCTGCCACAGACACCTGCTACTACATCAACATCACCAAGGAGGAGAACTCCGCCTTCATTTTTAAACAGGAAGAGAAGCACAGCAAGGGCCTGCCAGTGAGCGGTCTGTACGACGCCCCCTCTCGCCTCCCCGTCCAGAGCATCATAGCCAGCATGGGTGAGTGCAGAGTGCTGTGGCATGCAAATAAGCACGCCCAAGTCAAATTATGTCTCCTCCAATGGAGTGTACCATGATCAGGCGACATGTGGGGAGGGACCTGCAGTGATTTTAGACACTTCTGGAACAGGTGCAGCGATTATCTATATACGTATATATGTCAGGATAATTCTAGTGTGTAAAGGCTAATCGCTTTCATTTTACCAGACAAGAACTCACAAAAAAACATGGAAGTAAACAGAATCAGTCCAGGCAGTTGTTTGTTGTTGATTTCAGATGACCTAATTTGCCATTATCACTGTGACAGACGTGTGGATCTGTACACAACCGGCATGTTCTGGTTATACATCTGTACCGTGCCATACTGTATTTCTGCCCTGTCGCTTACTTAATAGCAAATTTAGGATCATTACAGGGATGTGTTTGTACCAGCATAAATCCAGGATTTAAAGCGACGTTTAATAGTGTGTCTGCACTAAAGTCACACCATTTAATTTAGCTCGAAGAACACCTGCAGGTGCAAATCTAAAAGCCCACATGAGAGAGCTGTTAAGATTTGTAGCATAACTGCAAAGATGTACTGTACATAAGGTTATTTAATCTACTTTTTTTGCTGGTGTTTGCTTGTGATTTGCATGAGTGGTCAGATGGTTTCGATGGCTGATGATTTTCTTTCATTGTTTCTTTTTCTTTGACTTGGTAAAGTCGATCAGTCTACTTCATATGGTAAGTCCGTGCATGCGGCTTCCTTAGCATAAGAGATGACGACATCATGAGACATTGGACAATGACAGTGGTTCTCAGTCCTGCTTACCCTGTGAACTGCACATTTTTGCCGTTGTTCCTTCTCTGGATTTATATTTGACCCAGCTAATCAGTGCAGGAGGGAAAACACAAGAAGGTGCAGAGGATCAGGCCCTCAGGTTGAGAATTGAAAGCCACTGGTCTGCGATGTCCGTATAAATGTTTACATTTATGCAAATCTGTACTTTTTCTATTTCTTTAAACTCCTTTGCTGGTCATTTCAGCCATGTTCAGCTTTCTGTCTGATACTAGTTCAATCCACTATGAGCTGGCTTTCACCAGAAAGCATTTTTAAATGTCTATCCAATTAGTTATACGTATAGACGGTCATGACAGCTGTTCTAGTTGCATGTTTAAACAGCTAGTCATGCGGTTTCATGCATCTGCTTAGAACATTTTGTTTTTCCCCTACAGCCAAATTCATTTTAGGACTATTGATCCAAATCATTTTTCACTCGATTGAAACCCAAAACCCGAGTTCACACCCAAAGCAGCAGAACCATCCAGTGCTTGTAGCCTGTTTCCAACGTTTCTGTATTTCATCATCTTTCTGTACACACAGTAGTCGGGCAGATCTCATCCATAATCTTCTCTTCCTGTTCTCTTAGTGTCTATGTTTTCTGTCTCTTATCGTATTCCACCGCAGGCACTGTTGCCATAGACCTGCAGAACCCTGAGCCCGTAGGTGACAGCAGCAAGTTGGCAATACCCACGGAGAACGGAGCAGGGAGCCGGCGACCCAGCATCGCCCCTGTACTGGAGCTGGCCGACTCCTCCGCCATCCTGCCCTGTGACCTCCTGAGTGACCCCTCCGAGGATGAGACCAACCAGTCGGACGAGGAAGGATTGCCTGGCCCAGAGTGCGTAATGCGTAATTGAACATTTCCACGTTTTTTATATATATATTTTTTTTCAAAAACCTACGCACAGTAGCCCATAATACTTTGGAAAAATCATTTACAAATGAAAACTCTTTATGGTATGGTTTCATAAATATTCAGTTTGTTGCTGTGAGACTATAATGCTGTCTGAGGTTTGGGTAAAGATAATATTATTCATAGAAGACAACACAATGCTACCGCCATCATGCTTCGCTGAAATGATGCTGTTCTTTAAGGGATAAGCAGTGATGGGTTCCTGCCACATGTACTTACTGCTTTGTGCCAAAGTCACAATGTTAAGCTTACTCTACATGTTTGCTTAACCCCAAGCTTGGGTTTTGGCAATATCAAACAGAAACTTTTTTTGATACTCTTTCATAAAGCACAGCTTTGGGGAGTCTCTGGGCTGTTTGTCCTCTAAAAAGCTTCTCCCACCTGAGCTGTTGAGTTCGTGGGCTTTTCCAGAAATAGGCATATTTATAGAAAATCTGACACTTTAATTGCACACCAGTGGACTCCCTTTGGCTAATTATGTGACATCTGATGGTAATTGATGGAAACTAATACAGGGGTTTCACAGCAAAGGGAGCGAATGTAAATTGAGATTTTAGTTGCAGGCTGTGGAAAAGAACAAGAGCGTGAATACTTATGCAAGCCAGTGCCTGCTCAATAGAAATGTAAAGGTGAAATCTAACATTTAAAGGCTTGCTTTTTATTTCCAAGAAGACGTCCTGTAGGAAGCTAAACCCCCTATTAGTGCTGTATAAATCTCCAATTTATAGTTAATTGGAGCACTGTTGCCTTGAGTATGGGGGTTTGAATCTCACCCATGCTCTCTCAGTTTTCTCTACATACTTTTTGGCTTCTCCAAAAGTCCTAATACAAGCAGTGTATGGTCAGGTGTTTCCAAATTACCTTAATGCATGAGCGGGTGCTTGTGCCCTGAGATAGTTGCAGGCCCTGTGACCCTACATAAGTGGTATAGATAATGAATGGATGGAAAGATACAGTTTGCCTGAAATTTACAATGAACAAAATGATAGAACAACCTATACTACACTTAATGGAGTGCTATAGCATTATTGGGGCAGTTGTCTGGAAACACTTATTTGTTAATAATATATGGTGCTATTCTACTTACTCATCATCTATACCACTTTATCCTGTATACCGGATCACACGGCCCTGGGCCCTTATCCCAGGAGACTTAAGGCACGAGGCAGAGTACATACTGGATGAGTTGCCAATCTATCTCAGGGCACACGCTCATTCACACACTCCGTGCAATTTGGAAACGCCAATTAGCATAATCTACATGTCTTTTGGACAGTTCCTGGATGAATCCCACCAACCATGAGGAGAGCATGCAAACTCCATGCGCACAGACCTGAGGCGGTAATCAAACCCAGACCGTGCAAGTGCAAGGCCACAGTGCTGACAGTAAATGATAATATAATTTCCCTTGAAAGTATTTCAAATTTGTAAATACAGACTAATATCTTATATATAGACTTACATGTATAGACTTACATGTCACGGCTCCAGTGCAAACTAAAGATGCAAAAAATCCAACACTACAGGACATGTTTTGGATGACCAACTGCATTCAGATTGAATGAAAAATTGTGTTCAATTAGAATTTTTTTGGCTGAACCAGTCCTCTAAGAGCTGAACACTGCAGAATGAATAATGGAAACCATCCATGCAGCAGTCACTCTGCACAGCAATAACAGGGTAGATTTACCTCAGAGAGGGTCAGTACACACACACGCACGCACGCACGAACGCACGCACGCACGTACACACACACACACACAAACACACACACACACACACACACACACACACACAAACACACACATGCACACACTCTGATGTAAGGAGGATTTTCCCAAAGTCTTACCATATTGGGCCTGACAATTTGGTTTGTGTGCCAATAGTGCCCCCTAGTGGCAAAGAGCTAAAGTTTTTCCTCATAGCTCTAACATACATTTCTCTCTCTCTCTCAATTACACTTTTCTATTCATTTTAATAAAGTTACCCAATAATTAATTACATTTACTAAGTAGAATGCTATGAGATGCTATGAGTGACAAACATAGACATACTTCACGTGACACCTGACCATCACACATGTGCTCGTTGAGCACCTCTTTCTAGATTTAGTTCCCTTTAGTTTCCTATTTAGTTTTTCTTAATATATTAACCTCCACTTCTCTGAGAAGGCTTTCCACTAGATTTTGGAGCATAGTTCTTCCATGAAATGTGTACTCATTTAGCCACAATAGTCAGTTCAGGTGCTGATGTTGGATGAGGAGGCTTAAGGTGCAGTCAGTGTTCCAGTTCATCCCAAAGATTTTCAGTGGTGTTGTGACTGTTTAGAGTTCTTCCACTCCAACTTTGGCAAAATTAAATGGTGCTTTAATGGTGCTTTTTGCACATTGGCCTTGCGATGCTAAAACCTGTAAAACATGGGCCCCTTAGTTTCAGTGAAGGGACATTGTGGTGACAGTTTGGGGTAGAACTACTGTACATATAGGTGTGATGATCAGGTGTCTGTATAACAATGCACATTAAAAGGGCTATTGATTAAATCATTTTCATTTGATGTTTCACTTTAATGTTTTTTTTTTATTATTATTATTATTTATGTATGCTTATATATTAAAGAATGCTAATTATATGGTTTAAGGAAATACAAACATGTCATGTGTAGGGACAGCTAGGACAAATGGGCGAACCTAAGCCTGTCTATCTTTTATAAAGAAATTAAGAAATTAGGACAATGATGTCAATTTTTCTTAAAATGCAAAAATTAATAAATAAATGAAACATGTGCTTCAAGGCACATAGAAAACTCCAGTGCTACCTCAGCATACAAATTTAATTAGTTCCAGAGGCGAGTTCTTTAGCCGTTCTTAATTTCGTATTGTGAAACACATTTTCCCACAGGGAATAATGTAAATGCAGATAAATATTTCCAACACTAAACCTTTTGTACATAAAAACATAAAAAATATTTAGAAAAACATTTAAACTAAGTAAAATATGAAATAAATAGAAATGAAACCTCACTTAACCTTAATTCATGATTCCTCTTGGCACCAGCTGCACTATAAACCCGAATAAGTTGGCAAAACTCAAAATTTCAGTTACATCAATTTTTTTAAATAATGATGTTTCCAATTTTAAGTAAACAGAACTATCAGTTATTGAGTAGTACTCATTAATATTAATAGTTCTTTACTTGCATTATTGAGTAGCCTAACTCATACTATTTAATAGCAATTATAATTTTTTTTAGTTGTTGCAAATCAAATAAACTGTTGTTGGTCTTTCGGCAATGGGTCACCATAGCAGACAATCCGGTCCGCACACAAGCTTGGCACAGGTTTTAAACCAGATGCCCTACCTGACGCAACCCTTCCCTTTTATCTGAGCGTGGGACAGGCACTTCATCCCGTTGTTGGGAATCGAACCCGGGCCTTTTACATGGCAGGTGAAACATCTACCACTGAGCCACCAGTGCCCTGTTGCCCTGATGATGTCAGACACAAAATCACTAGGCTGAAAGACTTTAAGTTGGTGGAACTTTAAAGTAACAGTTACTGTTACTTAAATACTTACAGTTACTTAAATATCAAATTTGTTCAGCTAACTTGAAAAGTGTCATTTCTACAAACTCATAAATACCAAAAAGTTCTAAATACTCTTCACGATCTATTAAATTGAACTAACTGTAATCATTTAAGTTAATAGTACACAATRTGTTTAATTACTTTGAGCATTAGGGTTTACAGTGTGCTTTAAAAACACAACTGAAAATGCCACAGTCCTTGCTATCTTTCTTGGGACCCATGGTGCTATGTGTTCACAAATTTTTTTGCATAAAATGCAAAAAAAAGCCACAAAAATATGTCTAAACTTGCTTCGCTTGGCTTTCCAAACAACTTTTGAACGTTTCCCGAATGTGTACGCGCAACATAGCCGCCGCTCGGTTTATCTCTGTTCGTCCGCTCGTATGCCGAAAATGTTTTGTATGCCGAGGCAAAATTTCTTACTTCTAAAATACTGTAACAAACTGTGTAACAGGTAATTTGTCTTATTGAGGGGTGTATTTTTAGTTGTATCCTAACAAAAGTTTGCACAAGCAGGTCTTTTGAAACAGTGGTGGAGTATGATTTCTCTCTAAACTCATTATTCTGTTTTTTTTTTGTTTTTCAGATACGTCAAGGGGTATCCTCCAAACTCGCCATACATCGGGAGTTCACCGACACTGTGCCACCTTCTACAAGAGAAAGCTCCATTTTGCTGCCTGCGACTAGACAAGGTTTCCAGAACTAATTTAGAAAAACATACTTCTTAGAATTTAAGCATTCTAATGCAATAATGTTTATAGGTGCAATAAATCATTAAAATCATTACAAAGCTTCTCATGTCGAAGTGTTAAAATCTTTCATGTTCAAGTTGAATAATAAAAGTGTATTAGGTAAACTGTAGATTCTCGATCACTTTCTGTAAGGGTTGCCGCCATAACAGTTTCGAAGACGCCAAAGCATACGGTTTCAAGAACAAGCTGATCATTGTCTCCGCTGAGACGGCTGGAAACGGCTTGTACAATTTCATCGTCCCGCTGCGCGCTTATTACAGACCCAGGAAGGAGCTGAACCCCATCGTGCTGCTCCTGGATAATCCGTAAGAAAATTTCTTCATGACAATTTAATTCTTCCTCATTATAAATGTAACAACAACAACAAAAAAAAAACTCTGATATAGAAAACAAGAAGTGGCTTTTTTCTCCTGTGTTCATGGCTTTGTCTGTTGTTTATTTGAAGCCGATATATTATTGCACAGAGAATTGTAAAAATCCGTCGTGCTTTTACAGTATATCAAAACACTTATCAAAGGGAATTTCCCCCATAAGAAATAATGGAAATGCTGATGATTTGTTACACAGCCCAAAAATATTCATATAAAAATAATTAATACAAAATATAAAGTAAAAACAAAACAAATTAACCTGCACTTTACCTTTAAAAAAGAATCATGTATGAGGTAACTCACATGCACACACACACACACACACACACTAACAGATTGCTCTGTCGTAAAACCTCTGTAACGAGGATTCTCTCTATCACTTGTTTTTGCCTACTTTTGAGTATTTAGCGGAAATGTGACGTCGCATTGTAGTTAAACAAATTGATCTCCCGCACTGTTACAGTCTGTTTAACTTTTTTCTTCACTAGTGCATTGGTGCAGTACAGTTACTAAAGAACAGTCACTACACTTGGACACGGAATTTAAAAAATGCTTTACGCGCACACACATGTGGTCACAATGCTATGGTAAACATTACACGCGCGCACGGATGTTGACTATACGAGTGGCGCACACACACTGAGGCTGAGCCTGGGCGTCTTGCAAAGCGCTCGCAGACCAAGTTACTCGCAGTCCAAGGTTCCATTGTGTTTAAGTAGCTTTACCATAAGTACAGCACTGACTTTAGATCACGAGTTTAAATAACTGAGTGTAACTCATTGTTATAAATTTTAATATTCAATTTGTAGAAATCTGCACAGCTGGCAGTTGTAAAAAGTTTACTCGTAGAATATAGTGGATCAGGGTCGATGTAATAACTATTTGTCAGTAGTTTGAATTTCAATGATGTCATAAATAAAGGAGCAAAATCATTTTTTTTTTCAGAATACCCAGGAATACTTGTTTCCTCCTTGTATGACCATGTGCCCTGTGACACATCATGAGCTGGAATTTGAAAACATACGTCTCGGAGGAACCCTCATCCTCCCCAGTTGCTAAGTGGAAATTGCTGGTGAATGGAAATTGGAATGTGACCACAGTTAAAGGAAAAAAAGGCCGACCAGATACATGTGAGGAATGGTTTTAATTAGAGCTGCATCGAGGTATGCAGGCCCCCCAGTGGATTAGCTGTAATGGCTCCCACTCATTGCTTTCTCTCACATCGTTATCTGGCAGCATGTCGCTGCTGCAGAGCGGAACGTTTCACAACATGATATGATGCTCATTAAATTCCGTCGTCTCTAGAGCATGACAGTTTGTGTTCCTTGCAATTTCCATAGTAACGCTCAAATGCTGTCACATGTTCGTAGAAACTGGACCCGGCTGTACAACGGCCAGGTGCCACCCTGGCACTCACTGAGCAGGAATGGTGGATTATATTGCTCAAGCTGCTCTTTTTTCCTCCTCTAGGCCAGATAATCATTTTCTGGAGGCCATCTGCTGTTTCCCCATGGTCTACTTTATGGCCGGCACCATAGACAAGTAGGTACTTGTGGGTTGCCAGGCGTACAGGAATCACCCACACATCAGTCAGAATCAAATAATCACACTCTAGTATTAATATATGCTGAATTGTTTTTGTAGTTTGGATAATCTGCTGCAGTGTGGGATCATTTACGCTGATAACCTGGTAGTGGTGGATAAAGAAAGCACCATGAGTGCAGAGGAGGACTACATGGCTGATGCTAAAACTATTGTCAACGTTCAGACCATGTTTAGGCGAGTCGTTTTCTTTACTTACATATTAGTGAACAAATGAGAAGCATCCATGTCTATACATCTGCATGCTAATTATTGCCTCTATTTGTCTCTAGGTTGTTCCCAAGTCTCAGTATTATCACTGAGCTAACTCATCCGTCTAATATGAGGTTCATGCAGTTTCGGGCCAAAGACTGCTACTCCCTGGCTCTCTCCAAATTAGAGAAGGTAAAACCTCTCCACCAACATAAAGCATGCTGTATTTTCTCCTTTTGTTAGATTATTACATCAACTCAAGTATTATAAATAATTCTAGACAGTAATCATATGCTCAAATTGTTCATCCTTTGAACACACTTAATAGGGTTTGACTTTTTAATATACATTATGTTGCCAAAAGTGTTCGCTCGCCTGCCTTCTCATGCATATGAATTGAGTCGCATCCAATTCTTAATCCACAGGATTTCCGATGTTGGCCCACCCTTTGCAGCTATAACAGCTTTAGCTCTTCTTAAGGACCTTGCTTTGTTCACTGGTGCGCAGTCATGTTGGAACTGGTGAGAGGTTGTAATTTTCAGTAATTGGGCTCAGCCCCTTACTTCCTGTGAAAAGAACTTTTAATGCTTCAGCATACCAAGACATTTTGGACAACAGTTTGGGGATGGCCCCTTCTTTCTCGTCCAATATCAGTGTCTGATCTCACAAATGCACTTCTGGAAGAATGGTCAGAAATTCCCATTATCACACTCCTAAACCTTGTGGAAAGCCTTCCCAGTAGAGTTGAAGCTGTTATACAGTATCAGCGAAGGGTGGGCCAACATCATATTGAACCCTATGAATTAAGAATGAAATGTTACTCAAGTTCATATGCATGTGAAGGCAGGGGAGCGAATACTTTTGGCAGTGTAGTGTATGATTGTGGAAGTGCAATGATTTACTGTATAATACAACTATCCTGTACTGCTCACAAGAGGATGGATTTCATTTTGAGTTTGGTTTCTATCAAGGTTTATTCCTCTTATCAGCTCATTGAGTTTTCATTGCCATGTTGTCCTACGACTTGCTCGTTAAGGACTTACAAATCCACATCCATATTTCTGTAAATTTTCATTTGTTATGAATGTGTGATTAACACAGCCATTCATTTCAACACATTTCCCTGTACTGTGGTCATTCTGTATATCAGCATGGCCGTGGGTTGGACGTAGGCATAAGCCTGCTGCTTGAGCACTTTGCCTTGTCGTATGCCGATGTTCAGTGTAACTGCACGATTGCAAGTCAGATATTGCATTTATGAAACAGTTCTATGAACAAAACATCTACATTGAATGAGTGAAGTTTCAAACACGAAATAGCTAAATGTTCTGTTTACTGTATTTCTGCAGGGAGAAATACTGTAGATCCTGAAGAATCAGCACTTACAGTACTTTATACTGTAGCTCCTCACCCAGCTGGCTAGCTCACATTGATACAATATACAGTGCATACAGTACAGTATATGTTCCTGTCAAATTGCTTCTGGGAGAATTGGCTCCGCTTCTTTCTTTTTAGCTTCATATTTATTTCATATTCAATGCCAAAAGTTATGTTCCTGAAAAGTTCCACTTGCTACAGTATGTCCTGTTGTTTTGAACTAGGAAGTAGAGTTTAAGACGAGTACACACAATGAAACTTTTCCCTTTGCCTGTGACGTGACATCTTATTACAATCTCTTTTTCAGATAGAGAGAGATAAAGGATCCAATCTTGCGTTCATGTTTCGCCTCCCGTTCGCAGCTGGCAGAGTGTTCAGTATCAGCATGCTGGATACACTGCTCTATCAGGTGGGCTGCTTTTCTGACCATATACTACACCTCTAAGCTTGGCTCTCTTCTACACCGCAGTAGGCCCTGCTCCATGTGGTCGGAGGATCTTGGGGAAGAAAAAGATCAGAATACAAATCCACATCCACAGGGAGTCTCAAAATACTGAATATTGTGCCATTTTTTTTCCATTAAATAATTATAATTATTTAGTAATAAATTAGTAATAATGTAATACTAATATTAATACTTTGCTCTTTTGCACTGCAGAGTGCAGATACATCCAACATAAATTGAAAGTGGAGAATCCTTATACATGTATATTTACAGTATGTGGCGCATTAGACGGG
Organism: Clarias batrachus; assembly: GCA_003987875.1. NCBI lineage: Eukaryota > Metazoa > Chordata > Actinopteri > Siluriformes > Clariidae > Clarias > Clarias batrachus. Next base: position 132,262 of record QMIH01001120.1, on the reverse strand, counting down.
GAACACGTACAAACCAGTGTGTTATGTTTTCGAACCCCCTCTCCTGTTCACGGGTGTACACGTTTTCCCTCTTGAGGCATTGCTCTTTTAACATCAGAAAATGATTTGGCATAGGGTCCGGGTTTTGACCAGTTTGCAGGTTTCAGTGAGTTTTATGGTCCCTCAGGCTTCCAGACAGAAAAGTGTTATTGATTTTCTGTGGTTTATGTGCACCATCTGAGCTCTGTTCCCTTCACCCCTCTATTTTTTCCCCCCCAGTCTTTTGTTAAGGACTACATGATACCTATTGCTAGACTCCTGCTTGGTCTAGACACTACCCCGGGCTCTGGGTACCTCTGTATGGTAAGGTTCACACATACACATACACACACTATTAATTAACTGCATATTAAACCATATATCCTATAATATTACAACTGTGATGTTTTTTTTTGTTTCTAACAAGAAAGCATATTATAGAATATTAGATACAAATTTCACACACAGGAAAATCATTCTACAGCAGATGTGCCTTAAGCTCCTTTCTGTGCATAATAATCAAGCTTGCTGTCTCTTTTGGAACAGATGAAGGTAACAGAGGAAGACCTGTGGATCCGGACATATGGAAGGCTTTTTCAGAAGCTCTGTTCCTCCAGTGCTGAAATCCCAATCGGCTTGTACCGCACAGAATCCCACATGTTCTCGTCATCAGAGGTACATCTAAAAGAACTGTGATATTTCTTATTTCTTCCCACCTTCCCACCCTGACTAGTTCTTTGATTGGATTGTATATATTGCCAGTACATTTCTAATCTGATGTGTTCCCATTATAGCATGGGTCCCATATTTAGTGAGAAAGAATTCATACCCGAAGATAATGTGGATAATTACTGATTGTGTGTTGCTGTGAGATGGGGTTTTATTTTCAATTCTCACCAATCAACCTTTTAAGTTAAATTCAAGCACGGTCTCTCTCTCTCTCTCTCTCTCTCTCTCTCTCTCTCTCTCTCTCTCTCTCACACACACACACACACACACACACACACACACACACAGCCTTTCCTCAGGTGTGTTCTTTTCTCACTTATCTCACTCTCCAGCCATTCACACTTCACTTTGCTTGCCCCCTCCCATTCATGTCCGACTTTATCTCAATCTTTAATTAATAATTATATTTTATTGACTCTGTAACGACGCGGGCCGCGCGAGGGGCAGAGCCACGCATAAACTGTTCAGAGCGTGCAGATCCGCAGTCTGCTACCACGTTCTGAACAGGCAATGGCGCGGCCATTTATACACGCGGTTGCTGGGCGATGCCGCCGTCAGGCGATCAGCTTGAACGAGCCGCACCTGAAGGCGTGTCTATATTAGGGTCCTGATACCTCCGCACTATATCAGAGGATATAGTTTTTTGTTTTATTTTCCTCATTAATAATCCCGCGCCATCTCCAAACAGGAAGGTCAAGGGGGGAGGTTAATCAAAGTATTGGAGAAACAGATATATCTGTCTTGAGTCGTTGTTTAAAGATCTTCAAAGACTCTGCTGTACGGACATCCAGAGGAAGTTCGTTCCTCCACCTAGGTGCCAGAACAGAAAAGGGTCTGGATGCATGTCGTCCTTGATCCCTGAGAGATGGTGGGACGAGGCGAGCAGTGCTGGAGGATCGGAGGGAACGTGGTGCAGTGCGTGGTGTGATTAGAAAATTATCAAAATAATTATTAGTCGCAGCCCTAATTTAGAATGCGTATGCGATCCTTTTAGCAACAAATACTGTGAGCTACTAGAGAACATCATGAGCTAAAACGCTTTAAACTTATGTCTGTACATCCTAAGCCTGCTTGAAGAAAAAAATGATGTGTAGACTGCACTGATCTATTTTGCTGAATCAGTAATATTTCACTCTTCCAATTTGCTCAGCCAGTGACAGGCAATTTTTCTCTACAGTGAGGCCAACTCCAAAAAATTCATCCAAATTTCCCTGGTGGCATTTTATTAATAATTGACAGCCACATTGCAGATAATGTCTAGGCAGATAAATCAGGCTCCATTAGATCTCTGAATTCAAATGAAAGCTGGTCTTTCGCTCGGCTAAACATTGACATGAATCCTGACAGTGTTGCTATTTGAGGATCTGGAGACAGAGGCTGATGATGTGTTTCTTTTATCAGACAGCTCATATACACAAGCATTTGCTAATACAAAAACAATATAAAACAGACACCCCATAGATTTTGGAGATTGCCCAAAACTTGCAGAGCAAATAAAAACATAAAATTTTCATCATTACATCGTAATTTGTTCTGCAGGCAATAAAGCCACCATTTTACATAAACTTCTTATTTTTATACATTTACGCAATAAAATCATTATTGATATCATATTAAGATATACTTTTAAAAAAAAACATCAAACTGATTAAATTGATCCATCTGCTCTTCTTCTTATGGCCATGAGCAGTCTCAGGTGTCTGTAAACGTGGACGAGTGTGAGGACCCACGGGACCGACGTGAGTCCTGGAAAGAGAAAACGGCCCACAGGAACTCGACAGGCAGCGACCAATCAGAACATCCGCTACTGAGGAAGAAGAGCATGCAGTGGGCACGAAGGCTAAGCAGGAAGAGCACAAAGCCCCCGAGCCGTGCTGAACGCATAAACCAACAACGCCTCAACCTCTACAGACGCTCTGAGAGACAGGAGCTCTCTGAACTGGTCAAGAACCGCATGAAGCACCTGGGTCTTCCCACTATCGGCTACGGTGAGTCAGCAGGGACAAATCTCTGATTGCAATGTCTCATATTTACATAGAAAAGTGGATAAAAATTGATTAGTGTCTATTTTGTCATGTAGGTGATACCTTATATGCTGTACCATTTCAGGCACTAAAGAAAGCGCTGTGATGCTACTTATGTAATATATTTATGACATGAAAAAGATTATTGAAAAAAGTCTTACAACCATACAGTACTTAGTGCAGCGAGAGGGAATTATATTGACTTCACATTTCCCATTTTTTTCACCGTTGTTATTTGTTCTCCATAAATTCATCTTTTCCACCTTGTTTAACACCCTTACATGCCAAGATGTTGCTATTTAAAAGTACTATAGCCAACTTTATACCTGTAAATGAAAAGGTTATTTTTTACATCAACTAGATAATATAGTGTTTTGTGTAGGGTCATGGGGGCCTGGAGCATGGAATCAGGGTGGACGTTTGAAAGGGTGTCAGTTCATTGCATGGCACAAACACACATTCAAACTACGGGCAATTTATAATGCCAATCAGATTACACTGCATGTCTTTGGACTTGTCGGATTACCTGGAGGAAACCCAGCAAGTGCAGGGAGAACATGCACACCCCACTCACACAGACCGGATGTTCGAACCACTGTGCTCCAGCTGATGTTTATAAACCCTTATGGAACCGCAGCCATATTTGCGTTTAGTTGATGTCCAATCAGACCTCCCAATTCTCTGATAAGGCACTATTTTTAAAAACCAAAGTAAAACTGGAGGAAGCTGACGATGACCCTCAACAAACTTGGATGGTCCAAGTTGTTGCCATAGCGCACTACAAACCACCATCAACCAACATGAGTTTGCTATATTAAAACTTAACCTACACCATTATTGACACTTAATTTAATAGTTACATTGCCACAAACACAACTATAGACTGATTTATCCATTTTAAGGATAAACTTTTTACTTTTACAGCCACAGCATTAACACGCCGGCAGGCGAATTGAATAACATTGATTATCAATTATATACCAGTAAACGGGCAACAGGACCATGAGCACCAAGGCTCACCCATGCCTGCAGGGACCAAAGCCCATCCTGTCCATTCCAATCTCACAGAAAAGCCAATACATCACAAACCCGCCAAAAAAAAAGCCAGCAGTAGCCATGATCGAAAAGACAACACCAAATACCACAGCACACACCCCCCCCCACAGAGTCCATGCACCAAGGGGTCAGAGTTGTTTTGATGGCACATGTGGAAGCCAAAACCTAGGTGGTTTTAATGTCAATGGTTGTAACGTTATGGCTGATCGGTGTGATTGATAAGAGGAAATCACCTTGTCTTTTTATTCACATAACAGCACCATGTCATGCTATATTACTTACATGGATTCCCATAGGAAAAGATGCTATATTTTACTATAGTAATTATTATAGTTTACTGTAGTAAACTGTAGTATTTACTATAGTAATTGACTACAACCTTTGAAAAACACTAATATTTCCTATAATAATATAAGGAAATTATTTTAAAAAATCACAGTGTACTAAACAATGCATGTAGCAACTGTAATTTTCTCAGTGTCTTGTGACTGTTTATGTCGATGTTGTTCCTGCATCAGCTGAAGTTTCTCTTTCTTTTCTTTATTTCACTTTACGTTCTGCTATGTATTCTATTCAGCTTCATGCATTAATTTCATATAATAATAATAATATTAATAATAATAATAATAATAATAATAATTGTTGTTAAAATTGATAGTACAAAACTGTTCCTCCCATGTATACTGAGAGTTTAATATTTATCAGGAAGTTTGCCAAATCCACAAAGATATATAAATACTGTATACTCCTTAACTGTCTCGTTTCTGTGTTGCTTGCTTGAACCCTGCATTCTTCTTCTCTTTCTGCTTTGCTTCTTTCCCCCTTGTTCTGTAGAGGACGTAGCTAATTTAACTGCGAGTGATGTGATGAACCGAGTAAATCTAGGATATTTGCAAGGTAACGATCGAAAAATGTCACTCTGTGTGTTAGTTACTCCATTTCAGTAGATTAGTTCTTTTTTTTTCCATGGGTTGTATTAATTTTGTGATTTGTTATGGGGGGAAAAGGTCATAATTATTTGTACTGAGGCAGAACCACCTTGTTTCAATATAGGACCACAGCGCTCAATTGCTGTGTTTAAAAATGTCTCGCTGGATAAAAACCTGATTAGTCATCAGGATGATTTTAATATCTCAAAAAAAACAAAACAGCTGAAGCATTCAGTTCTGTGAATCTTTACATCTGACGTTGAACTTGCTTGTAAGAACAATATTGAAAATGGTGCAATGCCTCTTGAGTGAAGTTTGCTTTATAGGAAAAATCCACCCTGAACGACCCACATATGATTTTTTTTTAATTAATGTGTGCTCGCCGATGACGAGTGTAAATAAGTTTTGAGTTGACTTTTGTGGATACACTCCATCAACACAGTCTGTTTTATCTTTGGTTAAAGGTTTCTTATGTATCCGACAAGGTCATTCACCAGGCTGCTGATCAGTGGAAATTAGATCCTGCTTTATCTTAAATATCTTTATCTTACATAAAGAGTTATGGAGCAGTACTTTTAGTAAGTCAAGGTGTCCAGCTACTGTATGCATCTGTACAACACACACAGAAGATTCAACCCTCATTCTAATATCGCCATTAAGATTGTTATATCAGTGGAATACAATCTCTACTATAATTCAGTACAAATGGACCTCCGAATGGCGCAGTGGAAAAACATGATAGTCTTTGGCCCTCCCGGCTGTGTGGTAGTAGCAGCCTTAATGTGGGAGCCCCCTAGTGACGGGGAGGAATTGGACGCGACTAAATTAGGGAGAAAATCGGGGGAGAATCCCCCGCAAAAATATTTAAATTTTTTTTTTAAAAATAATTCAGCACAAATGCATTGTATAACTATTGGGTCAAGTATGTGCTGTCTTCTCATAAATCTTTTGCTTAACATGTGGAAAATTATTACCAAGGAAATACCCTCGTGATTATTTGTAATTAGGAGCTGTAAAAAAAAAAAATTTAAGTTTATTTTATAAAAGAATATTAGCAAATGCATCTGTGCCACCTTGCAAAATCACAACTTCTTACAAGAATATGCAAGGAAATCGCAGCACTGACCAACATATCAGCCACAGAATCATTGAAAACCTTTTTTTTTTTAATATATATTTTGATATAAATATATTTGTTGTTTCAGGGTGGAGTTTTCAATTCAGTAATCATACAGACAGCATACAAAAGCAAACCAAATACAGGAAAAACCTATCTTAAGAAAATGAAATGACATTTATATAATATTGTATAATAGTTTAACCAAGTATTTTATAAAAATGCTTAAAAAGCAAGCGTTTGTTCCTGTATGCTTCTGTATTTCTGTTCTTTAAGTATCTTCTGTTTGTCACAAATAATTTGCTGTATAAATGTTCTTCGTGAATAGATATCAAAACCAGAATTTTCCTCTCCATTGGGAAGAATTTAAGTCATGTGTCAGAATAACAAAACAAATTATCCTTTTCTTAGTCTGAAATGATTTTGGCCCTGATTTTCCTCTTAGACTAGTGATGTAGTTCTTTTTCTCCTCTGTATGGTACTGCCTGAAGAGGGTACCTACATAACAGAGGGTACACAAGGTACATTCCTAGTTATAGGCACCTGATGATGATGTTGATGATGATGTTGATGATGATGTTGATGATGATGATGATGATGATGATGATGATGTGCTGAAGGACTTTGATTCCAGGATGTTTTGGACAGAGTGGAGTAGAAAGCATTCTGCGTGTGTTGGGAAGGTGACACCTGAGATTTTAGTCACACTTTTAAAACCGCTGTAAGATATTTCAGAGAAATATAACTAGGGAAGGCACAGAGTTGCAGAGCATTTTTATTTTCTGTGTAAATCTTTTTAGTTTTCTTTTTTTTTTTTCCTTTTTTATTGAGTCCCACACTACCAATGTATTTTGCTTCACTCTGATTGGTTGAGCCTTGCCTTGGTGGGTGTGTCAGATGCTCCGAGCATGCCTTTATCTGTGTGTCAGTCCTGCGTGTTGGCATGGCAAGCTGGCAACGTGCCGTGAGGTGGTCTCTCGGAATGGCATTGATGCAAAGGCCAGGTGTATGGATGGCTCGATGATTGGCTGCAGATAGCGTGTGCATGCGTGGGCGCATGGGAAGCGCTTGCAGCTGCATGGTGGTACGTAAACACAGCCTTGGCCGCACAATAACGGTCAGCCCTTTTCTCTCTTTCACCCGGCCTGGCTGTATAAGTGGCTCAAACAGGTGGGTTTGGACGAGCAGAGGCACTTTGTTCCCAAGCTTGAGTCCCCCTTCTATCTCCCCAGCATCACACTGCTCTGTCACTCACACACAGGTAAAACACACAGCGCTGGCCCTGAAACCCACTCAACCAAAGCAGAAAGAAGTATGATTCTCAGGATGATAGTATGATAGTCCTACAATTACACATGCACACAAACACCAACCACTGTTATGATTTCCATATAACGCCAACATACATTTTCAGTAGAAAGCTCTGTATTTAATTCAAGATAAGTCTAGAAGAAAAAAAAAATACTTTCAAAAGCAAATCCAAATCACATACTATAAAGTCATTACTGTGTCACATTATTAGTAGTAATTTTGACTGATATGTGTAGTAGAGAAATGTTTGAGTTTTATAATTATTATTAAGTGGTGCATTGATGATTTGTTTTTGTATATTGATTTCACTTTCTTTCGTTTTCTCCCTCGCAGACGAAATGAATGATCATCAGAACACGCTGTCCTACGTGCTGATCAATCCTCCTCCAGACACAGTTCTGGAGCTCAATGATATTGTGTAAGCCTCAGAGAATTACAGCATTTTGAACATAGCATTTTCTCTCTGTTAGCTTATTACCTAAGTAAAGTAAGGCACATGAATTATGGATGTTCTGAACCTGTCTGTACAGTCTTGCACCACTATAGATCATTATGGCTAAATCGGTTATGATATACAGTATGAATGGCTTTAACGTCTTAAAATCGTAAAGAATGTACAGTAAGAGAAAACAGCAAAGAATGTAGATTAGTTTGTACACTCACGCCTCACTATCTGGATTGGAAAACTAAATATAGTGTGGGATTTAGGAAAGCAGGAGCTTAGTGTCAATAATTTAGAAATGGTTAGATTTATAAATCATTGCACAGTCATCCAGGATCTGTTACTCTGGTACACTAGCACCATCTAGAGGTAGTGGAGTATTATAATTGGACTATTCACTGATTCAAATTTCCCTCAAGCATGCTTCAAATCCATGTGACTAGCAGTAAAAAATAACCCTCAAAGTCAAAAGACCTCAAAGTCAAATATTTCTCCAGGAAAAGTAATTTCCACTTGTGTAAAAGTACTTAAAAGCACTTGATTGTAAGTGTACTTTATCAAAAGTAGTAGTACTGTGATTCCTTATGGCTCTAATTTTCTAATATTATTATTTTTATGATTATACTCTTGCTTAATCTATTTATTGAAAAGGTTCTTATGTCACTCTAGACACACAGGCCTGGTAATATAAGGTCATTAAATGAATTCGACACTGATAATCATTCATGAGCTGTCAACATGCAGGTCAGTCATTTCTATTACAGAGAAAAAAATCCCAAACATTTTTAACTAAATAACCCAGATCCTTCTCTTTAATGAATATACATCAATGTTTCCTGTATAATAGATGTACTGAGACACTGGATTGTTTTGTAGCTTAGCAAAGATTATGATCTCAGCTAGTGGAAGCTAAATTTGTGGAAATAGTAATCTTGGTTGGTTAAAGTAGAATTCCACACAAAACTGTTTTAGTTTTATCAAGCTGGATGCAATACTAGTCCAAATAGATGTTATTTACCCAACTCAAAGTGTTAGCATTGAATATGTATTTATTGAGTATTCAGCGAGTAAACTTTGGACACAATAAACTAAGGTAAAACAGCTAGCTAGCTAAAGGAAACTCTCAGGTAGCTAATAACTAGCTCCAAGCTACTGTACATTGCTGTCAGTGTGTTCAGTTGTGGTGTAGCAATCCTTTTCTGTGATTTACAATTACATAACTAACTACTGTATCCGGTGAGGCACATGATGTAATCATGATAATGATGGATTTATTTACACGACGAAAGATTTCACTGCATCAAGCTAACATTAGATTAGCCCATTAAAAAACATGTCCACTAGCACAAAAAAAAAAAAGACCGCTACGACCGTTTACTCAGAATTATTTGGAGAATGACAGAGCCTTACAGAGAAAGCATTTAAAAAGAAAACAAATTTCGTCTCTTTCACAAATTGACAAAAAATGTTTTGGTGGTTGTGGAAGTGGAGAGAGTCCAGATTTGATTTGGTCATTTTTCCTGGTGCTCACTGTTGTAGGCTGTTGCACTAATCTTGTAATAGTCAGAGATGGAAGGTAACTAAGTACTTTTAATTTGTTACTGTACTGAGATACATTCAAATATCTGTATTTAACTTGAGAAGTTTTATCAGATGACACTTTTTACTTTCAATCTACTACATCCTACAGCAAATATATGTACAGTACTGTTTATTTCACTACATTTCCGCATGGTGTCATTGGTGGGCAAAGTACACAAATCCTGTACTGGTTTATGAGTAGAGAGGCCCTATGGCAAGTATTACTCAAGTAAAAGTAGAAATTCTCAGTTTAGTTGAGTACTTGAGTAGAAGTACAGAGGTACTCATCTTCAACTTTACTTCAAAAAGTACTTTTACTTTTAAAAGGCTTGTATTATCTCACAGTAGCCTTTTTCATAGTACTGTAAAATAAAATCTCTCTCTCTCTCTCTGCTCCTTGATTGTGAAGTGAAGGACTGTTTTTATAGTTGTCTGCAACCAGCTCTGATTCTAATTTTAAATACGTTATGTATAATGCTACATTATTAGGCGTGTCTCGAAGAAAAGACAAGTCAGACAATTATGCATAATAGTCGTCAGGTAACGAAATTCCCACTTCAAATATTACCACTCTGGTTAAGTAACGGAACACCAGGAAGAAATGTCATTAAGTAAAAGTACAGATATTTACTGTAGTTTTTGCACAGAGTAAAAGTAAAAAGTAGGAAATTACTCAAATAAAGTACAAAAGTAATATTTGAAAGGATAATTCTGCTCACTACTATGCCTAATTGGGTGAATTGCCTTCCATTAAAAAAAGGCTTAGACATTCCTAATTGAAAAATTAATTGGAAATCAAAAGAGGAAAGTTGCAGACAGTAACATGGTGACTTTGGAAAGCATGACAAAGGTTAATGAAAAGCTTGTACTGTATTAATACAAACTTAATACATTAAAGATGAGTACTTTTGTTTTTTCTCTCAAGTAGAAATGCAAATTGAGCATTTCTACTTTTTCCACAATTAAACAACAAGGATTAGAGGTTGCAAAATGTGTTGGAGTAGAAAGTATATATTTTATAAAAATTAAGTAAAAATTCCCCAAAATGAAAATACTTTCCTTCCCCAATGGTGAATAGTGAAGAGTGAATAGTATCCGAAATTCTGAGATTACTGTTGCTATAGAAAGACAGAGCGTTGCTGTAATGGGAGTTGAATATCACAGTTTATACTACAGTATATGCAACACTGCTGATGAAGGACACACGCACACCAACGCTTTCTTTGCTCCAGGTACATCATCCGGTCAGACCCATTGGCACATGTTCCCGACGAGTTGCCTGTATGCCAGGCAGGTGCCAAGCTGAAGCAGGAATATGGCACAGAGACACGAGGAGAGACTCATCTCTGAAAACCAGAGTTCAGCTTGGAGCATGCATGAAGAGTGCCTCCTGTCCCTGCCACACATGCACATCCCCTGAAGCACGCTGCCCTCCAAGGTCACAGGGGGAAGGGGGGGGGTATCTACACCATCACTGTCAACTTCCCCTGCTTTTATTTTTCGATGACAGAAGTGGAATCTGTGTGCATGTTGGATTAGAAAGGCTGCTGTGCTTTCGCCAGTTTAGACAGATTACAAGACGAGGAGACGTAGACGTCATGTTCTGGACCAAATATGCTGCTCAAGTTTTCCTCTGGACAGTGTATGAAATAAAGTGAGAGGAACAGAAACAGATAATGACTGCCATTTATTGAGATTTTAAGAAGACATTAACAATCAGTAAATATAAGTGACACATTAATGTATATACATGTAGGTGCATATCCTTTGACATGCTCACTGAACCTTCAGTATTTATCATATTATTGTTTTGTCCTTGAAGCACAAGTATTAGATTAGATTACCCAACCAATGAAATCAGACTCTCACCATGAACTATTTGATCACTATCAAATGAATTTATCATATCAAGTATTATTTTTAGTATGAAAAGCGTTTATCGATCCAGTTTGGGTGCTTTCTCACCACTTTGGAAAAAAAAGAACCAGTAATTACTTTTATATCAAATATCACAAGCTCCATGCATCTTTTTTTTATGAATACCCTGTTTAAAATTAGAGCCTTCTGTCATTATAACAGGATAGAAAGTCAAATTTTTCTCACTAAAATTGCTCTCGCAGAAGGGCTGCTCATGAGAAATTGTTTTATTAATTATTTATAATTCATCCTACTGATACAGATCATAATGGGTAAACATGCTGTTTTGTAATGCCATATTGCCTGAATGTTACCAATGAAGTATTTTCCCTATTTGTATTAATGCTGAAAATTTAACAGGTTATTACATTTTTATCCATATGTTTATTTGGATACTAGATTTATTATTCAATGTAATTCAATGAAAAAACAAATCATAACTAGAACATTAGAATTTGCCAGGTCTGTTGCACTAAGCTCTGCTGGTCTGAATGGAGTAGCGTAGTATAGCATGACCCTTTAACCCTAAACTACGAGGAAACCATTCAGCAGCGTTAGCATATAAAAAAAAAGTTACCATTTCTTGTTTGAACGCAAACGAAGTTCATTACAAAGCATATACTGTATAAACATCTGATTTCTACATGTTGCATGTCATTTTAAAGCTACTTTGGAACAGTAGTGTAGAATAGTCGCAGAATTCTTTTCAGGGTAATCTTTTGATATGTGAAGCCAGACGTGCAAACCTTGATCATTTCTGTTGGGTTCGACAGCCACGTCATGAAGGAATATATTTATAATAAATACATTTATTGATTATAGATGCCTTGCCTTGCAGCAGTTTATTTCTCTTGACCCTTCATGGTTCTATCCAGTGAATACTGTAGTTTTTGTATCAACCTATAATGTAGTGCATACTGAAGATCAAATGGATATCCGTCAAGCCATATTTCCCAATCCATCCATCTCAGGTGACTGAGGAGAAGCTGCTGAGCTAGCAGAAGGAAGATTGATTCAAAGATATCACTGCAGCCCTCAAAACATGTTAGCCATACTGAGAGAATCGTTGTGCCATAATGTTTGGCCAGTTACTGTAAGTCTGTAAGCCTTTTTCAAAGTTGGGATTTTTGAACTGTAAAATTTGTCTGCCTGTTTACACGTTCGCTTCAATGTCCGGAACGAACTCCAGGCAGTAGGATGTCAATGCTTCTCATCCACAATATTACACAATTATCATGCTCATGACTCCCTTAAAATGGTTTGAGGACTGGATTACTCTAAAGTAGACTAGAGGTTTAGTTCCTTTTCTTTTTCTTGTCATTTCTCATGCATGTCCGCTTGGTCACCAAAAATATTTTTTTTCTTTTGTAAGTTTGAAATCCTTTGTTTGTTTGTTTTTACAAAACAATCCACTGACCGCCTTCAACTATTTTGATTTCATGGTATGTAGAGTCATGTGAGCATTTCAATAAAGATAGAAGACATATGGACAATGCATGTCCTTTAATTGCCAAACTTACAAGAGACCTATGTTTACATTTGCTGGCTCCTGTTTTTTTTGTGTAGAACAGTACATTGTAAAGGAGAACTGATCCATTTTGTACAATTTCTTATATGAAGTCTGTGTACTTCCAACATGTACGAATGATTCAATAAATGCTGCATGCAGCCAGAAATAATGATTTTCTCCATGTGCTTTAAATTATGGTGTGTTAAGCGAAATCATTCTGGTCAGGCTACATGAAACTTCTGAAACTTGCAGAGGTGTGCTGTTAGCGGAAAATAATGAATAATGTGATGGTGTTAAGTGTAATATGGAGTCAAGTGAAGAGTTAAAGGGTTTTTATTTATTGGAATTGACTTTGGACATCTATAGCAAATATTGCAATGGTTCATCTTTTAATTCAAAGGATATTTTCAAAAACTTCTTTATTATCCTTTAATTCAGCTATACTGTATCTACAAGCAAGATCTTTAGGATAATCAAGATACAGATTTATTAATTTATTCAATCTAAAACATACAGTGACTATACATTATGCTTTTCAACATACACCACACTCATACATCCAAGTTAGCTGCCTAGCTTGCTGCTAACAAACTACAAACATATTGCATTGGGTTTCCCACTTTATCTATAGAAAGCACTGGGGTTGGAAAATAATGTTGGATTCAACGTTTCAACAGCAGTCATAGATGTTTTAATTTAAAAAAAAAACATTTAAAATAAATTTATATGTAAAATCACAATTAGAACACTTCATATTAGAATATTTCAATTTGAAACATTCATTTGAACAGAATTAATCAAGAAATTCAAACAGCACTACCCACCCAAGCATATTACCAAGTATATTATTTACTAAGCGAGTACGTCCTGTGTTTTATTCTCCTCATCCCAAAGCAATTTGTCATGATTTAAAGTTTTCATTTGTTAATAAATCACACTTCATTCTTTTTATCTGTTAATAGTTACTTTTAATGTAATCACCTTTAAGAAATGTTAGTTTACTCAGGAGCTAAAGCATTGCCTCACAAACATCTTTTTTGTTACCAAGAAACCTATGAAGTCCTCTGTCCTGACGACTCTCAGATAGTGTAAACCATCTCCATCGAGCTCCTTATTCAGTGATCAAGCGGATATTAAGAGGGACATCAAGCATACAAGTTCCTTTAAATTATTTGTTACTGTAGAAATCAATGTATTAGAACTCATTAATATAAACCTGTGATTCAGATTATAATATGAGACTTCTATCTCCATTGTGCTGTTTTAGAAATTGAATCCACTCCTTCAGATGTGAGAATTCATCAGCACTGAGCTAGAAGTCGACCTGTACTGTAGTTTACAAAAGCACTATGTATTTATGGCTAATCTTGCTATTTTTCATGTCTAAATTATTATTGCATCTTCCATTGCTTGCTATGGAGTTCCTCAAGATTTAGTGACTTGTTTAGTTTTTGGCTTTTTCATATGACTTGCCCTCCACCTGTCTCGTGTCCAGCGACCATGGTTCTCTACCACCTCGTGTAGAAGATCTATGAAGGTGTACTCATTATCCTCAAGCAGGTTGTCATCACTAGGAGATCCTCCAGAAGGCTGTGCACCTGAGCTGGAGTGAGACTGATCCCTTTGTCTGTCTCGCAGCACTTTCATCCCGTCTCTTTCCGCTCTTCTCGGCTGCCTCGCCGATAGGGCTGATCGTTTCTGTCCATCCTTTGAAGTTTTGTTTGTGTTTTTCTTCTTGCTGCTTCTCATCTTCACCTCACTGGCAGCTCCAGAGTTCATCTTTCCACATAGTGGTTTGATAGTGACCGAGTCAGAATCTGCCTCACCATCTCCCCGAGGATTATTTTTGATCAGTTCAGACTGTCTTTCATTTATCTCTACGTAATCACTGGTCAGACTGGACAGGTCTTGCATGCAAGATCGATTGACAATTTGGCCAATTCCCATAGAAGGTTCCACAGACTGAATGTGTGCAAGGCCCCTTACTTGTAGTTGCCGTTCAGGAAACCCTGAACAACTGGCTTGTTCGACATTTTCTGGAATAGCTGAAGAGACGCCAGAGGGAAACATGCCTATATGATACTCATACTGCGTGACGAAAATGAGCTTAGGAGAAACATTAGGGACGTGCTGGGTTCGAGCCCAGTGCTTTTTCCACTGAGCCGCAGTAGGAGGCCAGGATAATGTGCGCCTGATGGGTCTTAAATTCAACGGTCTGGTGGAAGCCTTAGTGCAAATCTGCTCTGGATTTGGCCGTTGCTTTTCTGGATCAGCTCCAATAGTGAGGTAAGGCATGTTCTCAACATCTCCCAAAGGCTGGGAGTCATCATCATGCTCCTGGGGTTGAGATCTTGCCAAACTGGAGTTTGAATTATATTCATCATCATCATCAGAATCAGAATCATATTCTTCCTCACTGAGCACTTTAGTATGCAGAAATCCAAGATCTTGTACATTTTCCTTTAAAATATATTCATCCTCTTCCCTACCCTCAAAATCCTGCTCAAACTTGACTTGTGTTTTCAACGCAGTGCTAAACTCATCATTTTGTCTCTCAGCGTGACTACATTTCGTCTCCTTTTCAGCTTTTCCCACTTGTTCCTCTTCACTTCCATACTCACATTCTATTTCTTTTGATTCAGTCTTTTTCCCATCAAACCCCACAAGCTTATGTTCCGTCCATCCACCATGTATTTCCTCATCCTTCATCATCCACAGACATGAATCTTTTACTTCAGGGTCTGGCCGTCTCCCAAAGCCATCAGATCTAGACAGTACAGGCCCTGCTGATTTGGCCCGGCCAGTCATTTCTCTTGTTGGGTATATTCCTGCGCTGTAAATCTGGTAAATTTGTGACTCCAGTGCTGTCTGGTCGAGCTTTAATAAAAGCCTGTTATTTGATTGTTTCTTTTTCTGGGCACAAGGAGTGGATTCAACCTTATTAGACATTTCTGGCATTGCCCTCTGGTCTGAATAGGCTTGTCTGGCTCTTTCTTGTTCTTCTGGGAAAGGTTGGATGGCCACTCGATGCTTTTGTTCTTGTTTTTTGTGGTACAAAACTGACAAAACACAAATAACAAGTACCAGGGCACAAAGTACCACTGGCAAAAGATATGTATTAGATTTTCTGGTATTTTTCTGGGGGGGGGATGTTTGGGGTACTAAATGTTGTGACTTTGCATAAGCTTATTAGAAATGAGGCCCTAGTGAATGCATGCTGTAATCAAATCAAAATCAAATCCAATGAAATGTTAGCGTGTGACTTTTTTGGCCCGGTCAGTGTATAATTTTTTGGTCTAGGTATACCTACCTACTAAGCTGATAATAGTAGACAGATTAGTGCTTTCTGGTGTTTCTGTTTGGCTGTTTACGGTTGTAATAGCAGTTACAGGGTTCTCACATTTGGACACATTCCACACAGGTCTTCCTCGCTGATGAGTCGGGCTCTCGCAGAGCACTTCCATCTCATTCTGCAGCCGGGAGGCCTTACGTAGCTCTGTAAACAACTCACACACTAATTCAAACTGCAAGAACAGTGCTGAGACATGGAGAACTATAGATTATACTAAGTGAGATGCATGCATTAAAAAGTATTTAAAAATTATGATAAAGTTCTCCTTATGCATCAACTCATATTGTATAAAAAATAAAGACAATGTTATCCAACACTGGACTTCATTCATCAAAATTGAATACAAAAATATATATTCATTTGTATTCGAATTTGTAGGACGAGCATTTACACTAGGAATTCTAAAAATGAATTCCTGTGTGAGAGTGGTCAGTTTTAAAAAATGTGACTTATTAAAATCAGGTATTAAGTTGCATTTTTGATGAGATTCCTGGTTCAATAACATCCATTTGAATATCAGGTTTTTTATTCTATCACGCTACAATGTGGCCAGTGAGAGTTTATTTATGAGAAGCGCCTCAGGAAAAACATTAAGATCCCATTTTTAAAATATTTAAATGAGTATTCTGAAAGAGGTAGTCCTCAGCTTCATTTTTAAAATCATTCCAAAAAGTTTTTCTATCACAACTGGAGTTACCAGTTTGAATAGTGATAATTAACATGCTTTAAAGCAATGTTTAAAATGACAATTTCTTAATTCTGTTGAAGTATACAGAAGATAAGGTTTTTTTCACCCGATCTTTTTCCTGAAATTGGAAGTATGATACATTTCACCTATTACATTCTACTAGCCATAGTGCAAAACTAACCTGTGTTACTTAATACCTGACTGATAGGATAGGTTACAAAGGTCCACCTCCTATGAGAGCTCCTGTGTAAATTAATTAAAGCTGTCAATATTAATGCGTTAACAAAATTTTAATGTGTTATTTTAAAAAAAAAGCAAATTAATCATATGACCAAATTTGACCCTAATGGCTTCTCATTATTGCAGCACAGTTACCTGGCTGTGTATAATAATGGCACGTTTAACACAGATAATAAGATGACTGAGGAAACATTACTATGTGTGCTGAACTGCAAGTCTCCTTATAAACATCTTTCAGGTCGAAGTTTGGATAAAACCAAAGTTGTGTTGAAATGTCTTTATTTCAACATTGCACATTTGTAACAAAATTAATCAAGGTATTTTAAAGTTGTGATGAATGGATTGACAGCACTAAAAATGTACTTACACTGAAATGACACTAATTTAGAAGTACTACAGCTTGATAAAGGAGGCAAAATGATGAATAGTGCAGTCACGCACAATAAATGCTCATTTTGCTACAGAAATCTGTTTATCTATCAATGACAAGCCAAAGGCAATTCTATAGTCTGTTAATGTCCTAGGCAAAAGTTTGCAGGGGGGGCCTCTCCAACCAGTACTACTGGACAAAATACATAGTGGAGGAATTAAATGGGGGGGAGGGGGGCTGCTAACAGGACATGGGTGAAAAAAAATTAAACATTGGCTTAAAAAAATGTAAGCTTGAATATATCAAGTATATACATGCGAGATCACACAAAACGTTTATGAGATATCCCATAACTTGATTCTTCAGCGTTTCCGATTTAGTCCAGCAGGTGGCAGTAATGCCAAACTTGAGCCTTCACCAGGAAGCGGCGTGTTACCGATTCAGTCCAGTGAGTGGCAGTAATGCAGCTAAAAGCGGGATGCCAACCGCTAAAAAGAAGAAGCAAACGGGCACGATGCATCTTCCGTGTTTTGGCGCTGGAAGATTGAGAGGGAATTGTGGGTCACGTGGTCTCGATTTTTTTCTTCCCCAGTTTTTTTTGTTTGTTTTGCATCCAGTGTCCTGTTTTTTTCCTTTTTCAAATTGTATTTTATTATTTTTGTTTAAGTCAACGGATTTTTCTCCATCACATCTGTCCTTTTAGGGTCTCTGTACAATACCATTATTTTATAATAAATCAATTAGTCAGCACCCTACTGGCCTGAGGCCAGTAAATGGACACACTGCATAAAACAAGCTGACAGAAGCATTCCAACATTACTGTTGGAAGTCCAAATTGCAAATGAAATTGAAATTCAATTAATTGAAGAGCTCCACTATAAACAGTAAGACATATTCATATCCCATATTCTATCTGTAGATCAACTGCTCATTAACACTCACCTCTTAAATAAAGAGAGAACTCATACACACTGCAGGAGCAATCCCACGGGTTTCCATGCAAAATGATTTCAGTGTTGTTTAATGGAATGAGGGTGTCCACACGCAAATGTCTTAGCTTGTTGCGGGACAGGTCAAGATGTCTCAAGTGTCCCAGGGAGCGGAAGCTCTCTGATGCAATGGTGTGAATTTGGTTCAGAGAAACATTCAGGTTCGAGAGTCCCACAAGGCCAGTGAAGGAATCTCCATTCAAAACTGTAATGCTGTTATTGGTCAGGATGAGGATCTCTAGTACCTCTTTATGGATAAACCAGTCTGAGGTAACTTGCGAGAGACTATTATCGTGTAAATTGAGAACTTTGAGACTTTGAAACTGGGCGAATGCCCCTGGTGCTATAGACGTAACTTCAGTTTGAGTCAAAGTGAGTCTGGTGACTGAGGACAGAGTGGTGTCGTTAAAAACGGCCGTGTTGATCTCGCCCACGTTTATCCTTAAAAACACCAGGGAGGACAGGCCAAGAGGATAGCCTAGGATAAGACACATTAACAGGTAGAAATATATTTCAAGATGAGAATTAGATTATCTTCCCAATCTAATCAACCCTTCTGTTTAATGAAACAAATTATTTTAAATAAACTTGTTTTTGTTATAAAATATCCTGAGTGTACGAAAAACACTTACTTGTTGGGATTTCGCTGCAAACATAGTCCGATACCTGCACACAGCTCTCAGAAGACACAAAGCCCAAACTTTGGAAAATTCCCCATACCAGGAAAAAAGCTATTTAGACAATAATGATAATAAAAATAATAAAAAAACATCTTCACTTGCACCATCTATTTTCATCATCACTATTTGACATGACTCTATACATACCTTTCATGTTGCAAAATTTATATCTCTCACTCTCCAAATGACCAAATACCAGTAATCATGAAACCTCCACTGATGTTAAACTACCTGTTGCTATGCTACATCTGTGTCTTCAGTGGATCGTCAAGGATACAAAAGACACCTCCAGGGCATAAATCAAGGTGTTCCAGTCGGGTAACGCTCCTACACACCATGTCTGACCCACAGAAACGTAAAAATAATAAGAATAAAATAAAAAAAAACTTAAAATGAGCATGGATGGATGTTTATAAAATGAAAAACAAAACACTGAAGAACCAAAGATGACAAAAATGAGTTTATTGAAAATTTATTCAATTCTCAGTGCCTATGTTTAAAATAAATAATGGTAAGGTGGAGAGAGTAAAATGACCAAAAGTACAGTGTTTTAAAAGAATGGTGAGCAAAATCAGTACAAATTTTGAGGATATATATATATATAACCAGACAAAATATACAAAACGGTAATTTAAAAGTAAACAAATGCAGCAACCTATTCGAACCGAAGTCTGAAGTATACCTTCTGGATAGCAGTAGTATTATGAACTTTCACTGGGCCATTATTTTTGCTCATCTGAATTAAATATTAGTGTCTTTTTAAAAGATTTTTAGTGTAATAAGCAAATATTTAATATCAATTCTTCTGAGCACGTAGCTTGTGTGCCCTTCTATGCCTAAAAGTCACCTTCCCTAAGAAGTAAAGTGCATGTGCAACACTATTTTGATCCTGACTCCCACCACCAAATTTAAAGCAAGTGTTTTAAATGTTTAAACAAGGATTCGGCAGTGTTGACACCTTTTTTTTCCCTTCCTGTCTCCAAGGAATGTTTTAAACATGGGTAAATAATTAGACAGCAACTGCAAAGGAAGTAACTGATTATGAATATATTAAATACTGTCATTCAAACTACAGCGACACTCTTCATAATAGAGCATGCTGCTCTTTTGCATTGAGAAACAAAGCATCAGAGACGACATCACTCGTGATTACATTGCATGGGGGGAAAAAAAGCACTAAAACATGACCATGAGTGCACCATTTTAAAGGACGCAGCTGTCCAGTGGAGAAATCACTACCTGTAGCATTAGAGTAGCAAAACAAAAGAGCTGAGACATGTACCAAAGCCTAGTTCATTCGCTATTTAAAAAGGTCCATCGTAGTTCTATACAGCAGTGCTACAGCTGATTTGCTTTTTAAGCGCTGAATAAATAGACAAATAGTACCACGATGCGTGAAGGCCATGGACATGTATGACTGGGATTGTCATACAGTGTCATACCGAAGACAGTTCAAAGCAGCATGGTTTAAAAAAAAGAAGGAAAAAAAAGAAAGAAATGTCAGTTAACTCTGTAAATACTTTACTACATGAATTTGGGTTATGATCTTCATAAGCAGCAGACCTTATTTCGATGTAGCTCTCTTACAGAAAAGAGACAAAACATCTGCTGATCAGAAAGGAAAGCTCAGCTGTCTGCATGAGCTTGCCAAACTGAAAATGTATTTCAAGTAACAAGAACTCAATCAATAAAAATGCCACAGGCTTCAGGAACAGAACAAAATCTCCACCATGAACCGATCAAACAAGGAGTATGTCGACTGTCCGGACATTCATTCATACACAGCCACTCTTGATGCATCACGAAACAAGAAGAGAAGGTCGTTGTGGACATCTTTGTGGTCTTTCCAAACGTACATCACGTACAAGAGCATCCCTTGATTACAGTACTCAGAAGCTTCATTTTGCACTCTTTTTTGGCACAGCAGGCCTTTTAACCTGCCACAGGTGATTATGAATGGTCAGGGCGTCCACGCTGACGGACATTGTCTTGGCAGGTATGACGGTGAACTGCTTGCGGTCCGAACTGTACTTGTAGAGCTTATCGATCATCTTCTTGGTGATGCTCTTAGGCCCTGTGCCAGTCAGCTTGTGGATCTCCTCTGTGTCAGGATAGTACGAGTAGAGTGCACGGAACTGGCAGCCACCATCACGGAAGAGAATCATTAAGTGGTTTGACTCGCACTTCTCGATTTCCTGCAGGTACATGTACAAAAAATTATTTCTACTTTAGCAAAACTGTTCCATGTTTTTTTAAATCTATAAAGTGATATGATTAATCTGTCGTAATTGAAAACAAACCTCGAGAATTGAGTTCTTCTGTGGTTCATTTACTTTTCCGGCCAAGCAGCAATGAGAAATGGCATTGTGGATTATCGGCTTATTAGACTTTGCACTTGGCTCCTTGAAAAGTTTAGGACCTGTGGAGATTTAAAATTGGAGGGAGGGGGGTGGAGATTGGAATCAGAAAAAAGAAAAGTGGTTTTATACAATAGATTATATTATTTCTAAAATACAAGTAAGATCTTGCATGGATAACAGGCTATATATTATTAAAAAATTTTTACTGCTACTGAAAAATTACTGAAATTCATTAAATCATCATTCAAAATGTCATGACGGACATCGTTTGATCTGACGATTCATAACGTGCGGTATCCTTACACCAGTGATGTTTATTTTTTTGCAATTAAAATAAGAGAACAAGTCTTGTGTACCCAAATGCAAGATATAAAAACACATCCAGGGCACAGAGCTTCACCCATAGCATTAAACAAAACATTTTATTTTACTTAATAGAAAGGGGTCATCTTTGAAAAATATTACTTGCACTTTGCTGCACATATATCTTGTTTATTATATATTGTATATTCAATCAAAAGGCAAAAATAGGAATAAATCACCAGCGTTCTGTACTCATGCACTGTCTCTGACACTTGCATTATAGAGAGATTGTCATATATTACATCATATAAACTAGTGGTAGGAAGTTGGGATCATTTTAGTGACTTGGTTCTTTGAATCTCGTTCATCAAAATGAACACACCTTTTTTTGAGTTCTTTAGTTAATTTCATCAGAAATAAAAAAAAATGTTATATTTTCAATAAACAGACCCCCAACACGTCTACATATAAATTTTATCTATAGTTCCAGTAATAAAAACATTACAATGCAGCTAGGGACATATATTATGATAAAGAGAATGAGCAGATCACCATTATATCTTCTAGTCCGAGTTGTTCTTTCTTTCTAATCTATTGCACTGCAAAGCGTTTATGGGAATCACATGACAAAAGAACGAATGACTAGCACTAGAAGACTCATGAGATGAACCATTCATTTCGGTTTCCTATACATAATATACAGAGGTTTTGCGATGCTTTGCATTTGCAAAGTAGAAAATTCTCTGAGACTACTCGTCCTCTGAGACTAGTCAAATTAAAGACTCGTTCATGAACGACCCATCACTACTTACTGTATGAACACCATAATGTGTATCAAAGCTCATCAAGAAGACGGGCCACATATTTGAAAAATAAAGGTCAAATAGCATACCAGTATATTCTGCCATGGACGTTGATGTAATGGAAGACGCAGTAGACCCGTTGTCCCAGTCTCGCTCTGTTGTCCGACTGAGCATTGAAAATGACTCCACAGAGTCCCCCCTGTTCATGGAAACAAGTCAATAAGACCAATAGTCCATAACACTGAGAGGTCACAGACTGGATCAGTTAGAATCAGAATCAATTTTGAAAGCATGATTAAAAGCATGCATCGATGTGCACTCGACATACCGCTGAGATCCTGCACCTCCCGAGTTCACACTGTCTGCTTCAGTAGTGGCAACAGAGGCCAGTGAGAGATTAGAGCCAGACTGGGCACTGATCAGGTTCTCATCTGGGGGGGAAAAAGTTTTAAATAAAAATGAAATAAAAATATTGATACAAATATTAAAATTAAACTGAAACTCAAATTAAACTGTCTTTATAAGTAATTCAATTTAACTTTCACATTGTACATAATGAATACATCAGTCTCTAGAAATTGAAAAGCATGCTACTTGTTTATAAAATTGGCATATTAGAAGGAAATTATATATTTTAACGAATAATTTAATATGCTGCATTAATAAAACCTTTGAGGAGACCCCAGACACCCAACAGCTGTATAACCCTAGTCTGACAATCCCAATCAGCCAAAACACAGTACTGGTACTGACTTTATTTTTTACTTTTTATTTTTTAAATGCGTGTGCCTAAGAAGCTATTTCCGAAGTTTATACAACATGGAGATTACCAATTTTGCTTGCCTAAAAATTTCAAGTTGCTAACTTCAGCCGTTTTGAAGAGATGTGCCCTAAAAATAGCTGTTTTTTTATGTTTCAGCATTATACAGTCGAGCTTCAAACAATAATAATTTAAAATGCAAAATGATTCATAGTTTGTTATGAGTATTGATACTAAAATTGGTGGAAGCTTCTAGAAGCATATGTCCTGTAAAGATTGTTGAATAAATTGGTTTAAATTTGGTAAAAGCTTAAAACGCTAAAAATCTGTAGGGTCTATAACCATGTCAAATTCATGCTTCATATCTTAATTTTGCATTTTAGGTTTATGGTTTTTTAAAAAAGTATTATAATTTTTTTTTAGCACCAATATAATGGTTTCGCCGAAGATACAATTCACTTATGCTGCTCATAGTTGTTCTCTTATGACTATACAAAAACTGCTAGTGTTGTCATGAACTGAAGTACACATCACTAAAATGCAGCGTAGTAAGGGTTTGATTCACATGCAACAGGGGGCGCTATCACCCTCTCTTATGTACTCCCCTCAGGGTTATTTTTGTTTTGTGAATGACAGCATTTGACAGGATACAAAGAAACAGTTTTCTTTTACATTTTCCAGTAAATGTACAGTAATGTCTTAGAAATCATCTGAAATTGTTACCTTGTCAATCACTAGTATAAGCACAGTATTACTGTATAAGGGGTCTAGTAAAGACTCTTTGCTTTACTAAAAAGTAGGAAAGCACATGGGGAGGAAAAACCTACTGGCTGGAGTGCATTTTGGAAGTGTGTCTGTGGAAAGCTCTTCCTTCAGCACAGATTTTGGTCTTTGCTTCTTGGGCTTGGGTTTGGGTTTAGGCTTTGGTTGAGGTTGTTCCTGCTCTTCAGTCAACTCCTGCTGTTTTCTTTTTAGGTACTCTTGTTTTATTAATTCTCGTCTGGCTTTCTCTTCCTCTTTTCTGATCCGCTCCTCTTCAGCTTTCCGCCTGAAAGCAAAAATATTTAACAGTCAGACTCAATGATTCTCTCCCCCCCCCCCCCCCCCGCCCCATCATCCTGACCAATAGGAAATATGTACTTAGTGCTATATTTTTATTCTACTATATGGACTTTTAGTACTTTAGCCCTCTCGGGTACTACATTACACACCGATCAGCCAGAACATTACAACACAAATCATTATGCTCAGTATTATTCCATTTGTGCTGCCTGGGTGGCTCTGGCCCCTCAAAGCACGACTCCACAAGACCTCTGGGGGAGGCAGGGTGTACTGTGGGATCCAGGGGGTTTGGAGGCGGGATTGGTGGCCTTGGGGTTTCTGCCTGTGCGGTGGGCAGTAGTGCACTAGATGTTCTGGTGCCTTTCTTTTGTGGACAATATTGATATTTTTCTGCGATTTGTGCGATATTGGCTTTTCTGTGGGGTCAGACCTGACAGGCTGGGGCTTTTAGTGGCCATAAGATGCCCGTGATCCTGTCACCAGGTTACTGGTATATAATAACTGATAGTGTGTGTTAATGTTATGGCTGATCAGTGTATGTTACAGTAACATGTAATGTAATATGTAAATAAAAGATTGTGGCAAATCTCATTATATTGACTTGTACTGTACTTATTAATAAAATCTCTAGATTAAAATGTTCATACTGTATATAACCTTTTCTAAGACAAGAGTTGAGTAGTACCTGGCTTCATCCCTTTTAAGCTCACTTTCCACCTCCAGCTGCTGCTTGCGCAGCCGAGCCTCCTCTGCCTTCTTCTGTTGTTTCAGGAGAAATGCAGCACGCTTTTTGGCCATTTCATCCTCTGCCTTCTGCTCATCCTAAAAGAAGAAAAAAACAAAACAAAAGCATCATGTGAGTCAGATGCAGGATGTATTACTGCACACATCCGAAGAGAAATAAACCAATACCTTGAAGAAAAAGCCCATGCCGGCTTTCTTTTCTCCATCCACTGCATCATCAGTAGATACTTCTAATACATTTGAGCTGCCTTCATCTGATTGGGCTACATCTGTTAAGTCCACCTCGATGAGATTGGCCTTGTTCGAGCTGTCCTCAAACCCTGGACCAATATCAAAGGAATCCTCAGGTTTTTGTAAGGAACTAGGGACACCTTCATCAAAGGTCACACCCAGTGTAACAGAACTTGGTTCCCTTGAGACTGTACGCAAGTTGGATTCGTCATCGAGACGGAATGTGGTGTTCGTTAGTGTGGCCTCAGCTTGGGTTATTTTCTCAGGCTCTGCTTTAGGGGTCCTGCCCCCTGGACTTGCTCGAGAAGTGGGACTATCAACGGGAGTGGGCGTAGATATTTTCTGCCCTCTGTTACTGTCCTTGGACAGCTTCAGCTCAGCGGGTTTGGAGCGGGACCGTGAGGATGTCAGCTTGGGAGGCTTTCGAACTACAGGGCTGCCACTCGGCTCCACAAAATGAATAGCTGCTCGAACCTTTGGCTCTGGGACATTTCCTCGGTCATCGATAGGAGGTGGGGCAGCACCTGGAGGAGACTGAATGTTTTGCTTTATAAGTAGGTCCTGCTGTAGAGACAACTGCATCATCTTCTGCTGAATGCTGCTGATGGCCTCGTTAAGTATTTCTATGGAGCGGTTACACTCATTAAGGTCTATTTCCTCATCTATGGGCCCGTCTAAGGCACTAGGTGGTATAGCAGCTGCACTCCCCCACTCAAGAGTTGCCTTCTCTGGCTCCTCAGTGCCTTTCTCCCGATCTCTCACTGCATCAAGACAGGAGTCATCTTTGGATGACTGCTCTTTTTCTCCATTGAGCTTTTGGCCATTTTTCAAGTGGTCTAATCTGAAGGGCTGAGGGAGTGTGTCGCTCTTGCCTTTTTTTACTACGTGCAAAAAAGCAGCTTTTCCGAGCTTGAGCCTTCGCCGAGCACACAAGAGCTCCATCTTTTTTTTCTGGGCCTCAATGGCGCGCCGCTTCTCTTCGAGCTCCATGTGCAACTGTACAAGCTCAGACGACATCAAGTTGCTGTTGTCCTTGCCCTGCTGTGAAGGACTCTGGTCCCTTTTCATCCTCCATGTGGTGAGGGGAAAAGGCAAAATCTCGGAACCATCTGGTGTTGTTCTTTGAGAGCTGCTGGCGCTGGAGCGAATGTCTTGATTGCTGCCACACTTCTGCATCTTTCGCTCTGCGAAGCTGGTCATTCTCACACTGCCACTGGCCACACTACTGACCTGTGACTGAACACTGAGAGCAGGGCTGGAACTCCTACTTCCTTCATCCTTGTCCTCATGTTCCTTTACACTCATGTCCTCCTGAAGCTTTGCGGATTCCCGATCTTCTTCATGAAATTGTCTCTTAGGTGGATGAAGTTCCTTGGTTAGTTCTGCATCCTGATCTTCAATCGTTTCCACAGTATCTGCATTCTCATCAGGCAGTACACCCCAAGCTTGAACTGCCCTTTTATCTTCAGCCACTGATGAATGCAGATAGAACCCAGGGGACTGATCAGCAGAGGACTCACCTGTGGCTCTAAATGCATGAGTCTGTCCAACAGGTGGAGGCATAGATTCACTGGACTTGGGTTCAGGACCCATGTCAAGATCAGAGATGGAACTGAAGGTATTGAACGTCCGATTTAGGTTGTTTGGAGGTCTTCGTCTAACCGAGGAGCTGGAAACCTCTCCAGCACCATTCCTCCTTGTTGACCCGCGTTGTCGCCCCTCTCCAGATTCTTCCTCCTTGTTTAAGCATATAGACTTTTCTTTTGCTGGTTTAAGAACAGCAGGCATTAGCGGTTCCAGGTAGAAACTGGCTGTTCTGGAATCTGCAGAAGATTCATCCTGTCTGCTCCATGAACTTGTTTTAGCATTAGTGGTAGCACCCCGAAGTTCCCCATCGCCAGAGTTTGATAAAGTAACCTCATTTTTAGACGACTCCTCCCGAATAACGGTCATCATATCATCTTCATCCACGTTAACATTACCAAGAAGCCCATGACCATTGACTCGGCGAGGACCACCCTGGCTTGGATGACCCTGGTGTTTTGGCGTGACAGTAGAGGCCAGACTGTCCTCGCTGATGGAGCATGTGAGGCTAGCACTGTCACCCGAGGCCAAGTCTGCATCGCTGTCCGTGGCACAGTGCAAAACATAGCGATTCAGCTGGGACAGTGGCCTGGTTAGGATTACAAGCAAAACAGATCATATTTTAATCATGTGCCCAAAAAAAAAAAAAAAGTCAAGCGTGTTAATTGATATGAAAGACAAAACCAGTTGTTCTTATACCTCTGTCTTTTTTCTGACCAGGCCAAAGACCCTCGTGAATGACTTTCCTGTGTCAGTGAATTAGAACGATTTCTACAGCCTGTTAGGAAGAAAACACACAACAGGACCCGCCAGATTAATATCACTTGTTGATTATACCATTACCTCGGCAAAACTAGCGTAAAAATACTTTAACTTCAGTGTCCTACCTACTGCATCCTCTCCCTGCTGAGATTTTTGCTGCCTCTGTCTCAGTGGTAAAAGAGGATGTGAGGGGCTAAAGCTGGAAGTCCCCTTATTACTGAAACAGAAAACATCAGGTTACCAAAAACCTAAATGAGGGTAAAGGATATTCAAGTCCGCTGTCCAATATCTAATCTTAGCCAATGCTATACATCTCCCTTGTGGCTGGACGAATACAGAAAACTAGTTTTCCATCCGTTTAAGTTCATTAATTAGGACAGAATGTACCCTCACCCTAAATGTCAGCATAACACTCCACTGCCACAATTAGCCTCAAGATATTTTACTCTTATCTGACCTGTTTACCAATGATCTGCTAAAAAAATAAACTATAAGGAAATATACACAATCATAAGTAATTGTTCAGTCATGTAGAGCTGAACCTGATTAAATACTTTGTTACTCTAATTGAATTTAGGTACATGCGAGTCTTCTTTCAGCGACAGGGCTTGTGTGTTTCATACTGTATTGTGCATGTACATCCAGGGTTTACGCACATGCAAGGAGTCATGCAACAATACCATGTGTAAGCAGGCTACAGTACCTAAGGTTTTAACCACCTGTTCAAATAGTTTATCACAACTCTTAAATGATGAGACATTAGCACGAAAAAACAAGTTATTCTGCTTCAAAGTATTAGTTGAAGGCCCATCTCAGTCCCGCAACCCAACTTCCAACTACCATTTAAAAAACCATGAACTTTGCATAGCAAACAGGTCCAATAAGGAAATTCCATTTGTGAATGTAATCAGATGCAAATCAGATTGTACATCTATTTACCAGATTATTAAAAATATTGACCTGCATACAGTTGTACATGTAGTGCAACATATCTCCAGTTAGACAGATTGACATTTGATTGCTTAATTGTCCATAATTTATGTTGTCACTAACAGATGACCGGTACACTGGAAATTGTTCAGCTTCAGATTGGGCTTGTAACGGTGCTTGAAACCCGCTTGGCTGGAAACACTGCCTAAAGGTACGCAGATCATATTCACCCAATACACATCCAGATGAAAGGTTTATACATGAAGAGATGAGGGATTTCAAGACTTACGAAGAATCAGATTCCTCAGTGTGCAGGAAGTACCTGTTACACACTTCGGGGCTGTTTGCGACAGGATGAGCTGAATCAGTCACTCCAGGTGAGGCCAAGAAGCTTCGTTTGGTAGCGTTAGAGATGGGCACAGAGGGCCGTGAGCTCTTCGTCTGAGTCACTGCTCTCACTGTAAACACACGTGTTAAATACAGTGAAATTTTCATTTTCAAAATTTTCCATCCCTCCCCTATTAGAGAGCTTGGCCAATCAGCTCTCTCCAGACCTCTGGATAATAAGTGAGCACTTTACACTTCAGAGTCGGTGTACAAACCAGAAGCATTTATAATGACCAAGAACCATTGTACCATACTTGCATGCACCTTTAATTTGATTTAAGGCAGACTTGTAAAAAATTTTAACTTTACTTTCTTACCATCCTTCATTTCCTGGACATCCCTTGGGTGGACAAACTCGGGCTTCACAATCTCGAACCACCAAAAAAGCTCAGCGATGAATACCATCACATTGTGCTGAAAAATCAGTAAAAAACAAAACATGATAAGCAGTACAACTAGAGCTAGAAAAAAGAAAAAAAAGAAATAAAAATACTTCAGAGAAAGTAAATATATGCAAATTTCTTACTTTAAGCACCAGAGGTGAATACAGCATGTCTTCTAGTGTTAGATAGAAGCTTTTATTTAGGTACTCATTGGCAAACTCCTTCAGCAGCTGGATATTATAAAGACTGTCTGCTATTGAGGTGACTTCCTTCAAGCAGATATCTATATGACAGAAAAGATTACAAAACAGGTGCACCTTGTAGTTAGCGCCATTTTCAAATCACACAACAGAAGTTATACATTCACCAGCCACTTTAATAGGACCACCCTGTACACCTGTCAATCATTCAAGCACAGCAGTAACTAGAAAAAAAAAAAAAAAAAGTCACCTCAGCTTTTCCCAACAAGTTTACATAAGTTTGTATTCCATAGTGCAGTCTGACTCCTGTTCTTGGTGGACAGAGATGGAACTTGATGTGTTCTCATGCTGCCATTCCGTCAGCTGAAACCATTTTGTTAATACAGTCGCCCTCCCGAAATTTGCGGGAGTTACGTTCCACAAGCACCAATTTTGGATGTGGTCCAAAATTTCATTTGAGTTTAAACCCTTAATATGCTCCTAAAACACTTTAATTTCATTGCAAATTCATTACTCTTATAAGAAAAGTAAAAAAAGAAGAAAAAAATTGTGGTTCCCGCACAATTATGTGGGTTTCCGTGAACAATTAATTAGTTAGGAATAATCTGTGAAACGATTGAGGTTGCAAGCTCTGAACCACGACTTCGCAAGAATAGGCTGTACAACTTTGTCCTTTTGCATGAGCAAGGCATTTCTATATACACAGGGTTGCTGCTTGTTTTGCTCCCCATCTTAAGACTGTGTTTTGTGTAAAAACTTTAGTCTTTAGATTTTGACAAATGATTTTTCTAAAAGTCACCAAAACCACATTTCTTCCTATACTAAAGTTTTATTTGAACATTATTCTTGATGTGTATCCTCATTTTAGGCACTGTATCCATATAACTAAAGGAATCATTGTACCAAACGAGCAGGTGTACTGATATTCATATTACAGCATTCAGTGATTTGTCAAAGCCTGCTTCAAAAAGACTATAAATTCCTACAGAAAAGTAATTTCAGTAGTGAGAAGACATAAAAGGCTGTAGCAAACTTAATGTGATCTGAATCCCATCCTGGAGGGAAGCGCATTTAAATTTCTATTTAGAGAGAGTGTACCATCAAGCTTCATGAGGTCTGGGCAGTAGTAGTGAACCACAGTCAGTAGGGCAGCACCATCACACACATCTCTCATCAGATTCTCCAGCAGGGGAAAGTGGGGAAGCTGTCGGCCTGAGGCGTGTTCTCGTCTATAGCGTACCTGAACAGGTAAGAGAAAAGGCCGAAACAGGGCCAACAAGATCTGATGAAACCAACTACATAGAATTGACAGGGTATTTAACAATAAATTAATTAATTAATCAGTCAATCAAATCAGGACAACCCAACTCACTTCCTTTAGTGAGACTCTGCTAGGTGTTAAAATTGTATTTGTAACAAGCAAAAATCTAGCTGCATAGCTGTGACAGAACATACTCATCTTAGCTTGTACAGGTGTATAACTTGGCAAGTTTAATAAATAGAATACTGTGTGAAAGTTTTAGGCAGATGTAGAAAGAAAATTGGTAAAGAATGCTTTCAAAAATGGAACCTAACCGTAGATGATCTTCAGATATGTTCAGAAGATCTGTGGCTAGTTCTCCAAGATGTTTGGAATGACCTCCCTGCCACCTTGTGTGCAAGTTAACCTAGATGAATTCAGTGTATTTTGCCTGCAAAGGTTGGTCACAAGGAATACTGATTTGACCAGTTTTTGAAAAGCATTCTTACTTTACAGCATTTTTTTCAAACCTGCCTAAAACTGTTGCACAGTATTACAGAGTATTAATTATACAGTCCCCTCTAAAAACACTGGAGCAGCAAGTTTAGCAACTATGTTGTGTGGCTTTGTTGTTTATTTTAGGGGTGAGGGGGGTATATGCTGAACACATTTAAAAGGTTTAAGATCAAAAGAAATCTGAGATGGTGGTCAGGGGCTCAGCTTTTATTTCTGCATCCAAGATACAGTGGAACTTCTTAGTGCCCACGTGCCAGAATAGATCGGAGTGTCTGCTTTTAGTCGGAGACCTGGGTTTTACCTGAGAAAACTGCATTTGTTCTTAAAGAACAACAGATCTCACTAGAGAGCGGAACACACATTAAGGAAAAAAACAACTCACTTTGGATCTGAGAGGAAAAAGAAAAAAAGAAAAGCCATTGCACAAGTCATGAGCATGGCCAATACAACCATTTGAAATGTCCTGAAAAGAAGGAAATCTCTGGCATACAAATAACCAGACAACAAACAGGTCTACCAAAGACAACAGCAGCAGTTGATGGCCTGACTTTCACAGGGCAGAGGTAAAGGTGTCACGATTCACCATTTGAAGAAGAACCTGAATTACTGACTCATAATTGCGGGCTATACCACAAGATGCAAACCACTCTTCATTAATAATAACAGCAAAGAGACTGACGAACAAAAAAAACATATACAAAAAAAAAAAAAAACATGGATGGTTTAAGATTATTGGGTGGTTTTAGGGCCTTATACCCATCTTAATTCAATTTTATTTGTATAGCGCTTTTAACAACTGTCATTGTCGCAAACCCAATTACATATGTTTCACTGCCTGAGAAGGAGACCGAATAGAGAAATTCCTCAAAAGAAACAACTAAAGAAGCTTATGATATGAGCCTGAAAAAATAAATAAATAAATAACCAAAAAAATAAAAGAATACAACAGTTTGGTGATGTCAGTGAGTCACTTGATTTGTATAGTTATTGCAAGCAAGAGATATGAAACCAAAGAGTTACTATATTTTTACAGACCTAAAAATGCTGCAACAAAAATGTTTGTTTTATTATTTTATTTCATTCTAATGCTTTCAGAAGGGACTGTTTCAGTAAAATTAACACCCAGAACACTGCTTTTAATAAAATATCTATCTATATATAAAAAAATAATAATAATAAAAAAAAACCACACACACACACACACACATTAACTCACTCTACTAAATTCATGAATCAGGGTTGTCCGTTCCACAGCAGATAGATACTCGACTAGAGTTAAGCGTCATTTCAGCAAATGTACATATGAAACACACCGCACATTTACTCAAGCAGAATGAGGAACGGTCATCCCTGACTCTGCTAAAACAGCTATCTAAAACACACAGCATAGCAACACACACACATGGAGAGAGCTACAATAGAGAGCAGAAAGTGAGTGAGGGGTCCAGTGTGCACATGGAAGGTTTAGAAGCGATGTCTAGTGTGTGCATGCAATGGTTCAGTGATGCCAGGTTTCGGGTGCGAAGGACACACAAAAGAGTGTGATGACAGTTATACGTATTTAAAAACCTGGATAGCGTCTGAGGGAGAACAAGTATAGTCACTGCTCAATTTTATTGAGAAATTTAAGAGACAACTTAAAATATTTTTTTTTGTTTCTTCATTTTATTGAAATGAGATCACATTTGTACAGAGCTTTCAAATGACATTTGCATAGGTGACCTGAGGGAAGTTTTTATTCGCTAACCGAGACGAGCTCTTGTACTTTCATTTAATACAATTTAATTTTAAAACAAACTAAAAAGAAAATTAAAAGCTTAAGATCTGGTCAGTCAAACGTAGTGAGTTAAATTGGGATAATAATAATAATAATAATAATAATAATGTGACTCTTAGACATAAAATAATAAAGATAAATTAAAAGCATCAGAAATGAAGCAATGCTGTAGTTTTGGATGTGCACAGATTAATACAGTGCATGAAACAAATTCCAATCCCAATTTCAAGGGGACTTAACAAAAATGCAGCCAAACATTGTGTAAGAGCCAAATAGCTTTGTGAATGCAGTATTGTTGATAATTACATTTTTGTTGTTTTATAGGTTGGATTATTTAATTAAAATGTGTTTTTTTCTTTTTAATTATATTATTGTCACAATTATACTAGGGTTGCCATCCCACAAAAATCACATGGCTCAGAAGAAACATGTGATTCTTATCCTGACAGCCCTCCCTGACTGGTAGTAGAAGCCTTGATGGGGGAGTGCCCTAATGACGGGTGGAAATTGAACATGACCAAATTAGGTTGAAAAAAGTTGCAACCCTATACTGTAGTCAGATCTAACCAAACAGACAGCCGAGGCGATTTGGGGACAAATACTCTGATCTGGATGGAGGAATGTTGTTCTCATAAACATATCTGATTAGATATACTCGCATCTCTCTTGCATGTGTAAGTGTAGCACCAGTCATTGACTCAGGCAGGCAGGAGGTAAGGAGATGTGCATACGTATGTGGGATTTTTTTTTATGTAATAAGCAAATGTACATTATATGATAACCATAAATATTCATACCATGGTACACACGTGGACAAAATTGTTGGTACCCTTCGRTCAATGAAAGAAAAACTCACAATGGTCACAGAAATAACTTTAATCTGACAAAAGTAATAATTTTTAAAAATTCTATGAATGTTAACCAATGAAAGTCAGACATTGCTTTTCAACCATGCTTCAACAGGATTATTAAAAAAAAAAAAAAAACTCATGGAACAGGCCTGGACAAAAATGATGGTAGCCCTAGAAAATACTGAAAATAAAGTGACCAAAGGAAAAGGAGTTGTCTCAGGAGATTCGAAAGAAAATTATAGACAAGCATGTTAAAGGTAAAGGTTATAAGACCATTTCCAAGCAGCTAGATGTTCCTGTGACTACAGTTGCACATATTATTCAGAAATTTAAGATGCATGGGACTGTAGCCAACCTCCCTGGACGTGGCCGCAGGAGGAACATTGATGACAAATCAAACAGACGGATAATCCGAATGGTAATAAAAGAGCCCAGAAAGACTTCTAAAGAGATCCAAGGTGAACTTCATGCTCAAGGAACATCAGTGTCAGATCGCACCATCCGTCGTCGTTTGAGCCAAAGTGGACTACATGGGAGACGACCAAGGAGGACACCATTGTTGAAAACAAATCATAAAAAAGCCAGACTGGAATATGCCAAACTACATGTTGACAAGCCACAAAGCTTCTGGGAGAATGTCCTATGGACATATGAGACAAAAATGGAACCTTTTGCCAAGGCACATCAGGTCTATGTTCACAGATGGAAAAATGAAGCATATCAAGAAAAGAACACTGTCCCTACTGTGAAACATGGAGGAGGCTCTGTTATGTTCTGGTGCTGCTTTGCTGCATCTGGCACAGGGTGTCTTGAATCTGTGCAGAGTACAATGAAATCTCAAGACWATCAAGGGATTCTAGAGAGAAATGTGCTGGCCAGTGTCAGAAAGCTGGGTCTCAGCCGCAGGTCATGGGTCTTGCAACAGGACAATGACCCAAAACACACAGCTCAAAACACCCAAGAATGGCTAAGAGGAAAACATTGGACTATTCTAAAGTGGCCTTCTATGAGCCCTGACCTCAATCCTATTGAGCATCTTTGGAAGGAGCTGAAACATGCTGTCTGGAAAAGGCACCCTTCAAACCGGAAACAACTGGAGCAGCTTGCTCATGAGGAGTGGAACAAAATACCTGCAGAGAGGTGCACAAGTCTCATTGACAGTTACAGGAATCGTTTGATTGAAATGATTGCCTCAAAAGGTTGTGCAACAAACTATTAAGTTAGGGGTACCATCATTTTTGTCCAGGCCTGTTCCATGAGTTCATTTTTTTTATAGAAGCATGGTTGAAAAGCAATGTCTGACTTTCATTGGTTAACATTCATAGAATTCATATTTATTATTACTTTTGTCAGATTAAAGTTATTTCTGTGACCATTGTGAGTTTTTCTTTCATTGACCGAAGGGTACCAACAATTTTGTCCACATGTGTATACCATGAAATCAGCATACTGCTGCAACCCTATACTATAGTAAATACAAAAAAAAAAAAAAAAGGCCTGTACGGTGGCCACTATGAATGATGGGCGTCAGTGTATAAAGGGAAGCACATGCACCAATCACTCTGGAATAGGGTCAATCAATAGAATCATTGCTCCAAAGTCAAATCTTTATGACCCCTAGAAAATTTAAATGCTTTTTTCCTGATTAGTTTCACTAACAAGTGGCCTCCCAGATGTATTGTCCAAATCAATACGGTTCTCAACACACACGCATGGGGATACTTTCATTATTAATCATACCTGTGATTTCTACTGTTATTTTTTTACCTTCTATTTAAATGTCCATTCATGATTTTTTCTGGTCACATTTTTCCACAAAGTTGAAAGTTCGACACAGCCCTTGCAGGCATTAATAAGGTGTTGGACAGTTCTTCACCAATTCCAATAACTTCAAATCTCTTTAACTGTTTTCAGTGGTTGATGCAGGCCAACAATAAGTTGACCCCTTTGAAACTGTTAGCTTTTTTTGGCCAGGCAGTGTATATAGGTTTAAATGATCATATTAACATTTGAATAAGAGCACCTCTCATAGAGCCAGAAAGTATTTTCATGTAACATGAAGTAATGCCACATTTGGCAATGAAGCTTAAAAACTTGGAGGGAGTAAACTAAATGCCAGTTGTGAGCTGAACCACAATGTCCAACAGGTTTAAGAGACATATAACCAGCTGAAACACTCCGCAAGCTAATTTGGAAATGGACAAGCTAAGGAAATTACAAAATATATAAAATGAAATATATTATTATTGTTGTTATTATTATTAATAAATAATCATAATATAACATATGTTGTCTACATATCTATCATAATAAAAGAGACTTGCTAGCAGTTAATTAATGACTATGAAGTGTAAATTATTATCAATATCAATATTTGGTATAAGCTAATACATCAATCTGGTAGTGTGACAGAGGAAGTGAGTGACTTTAGCTAGTTACTGAATTAAAGTGTGAGGCACCAATGAAGACACATTACAAATAAACACTACATTATGTATGTAGTAGTTTTTTTGTTCTCAAATGACTTACAAGAGAGGGTTAAAAAAAAGAAAGAAGGGGGAAAAAAAAAAAAAAGACAGGCGCTCACTATAATCAACAATATGTCTGCCTTGCAACTACGAACAAGAATTAATCAGCCGAACATATCCTGATTGGAGCCGTCACCCCTGCATAAGGTCACAGTATGCAATGTCATTTATAAGTAATAATTTGATAAAGTTACTTAGAAACATATGCACATATTGAAAAGTCAAAGATAAGAAAAGTAAAAGAAATATAGCTGTTAACAATCCAGGACGATGCGACATGATGATGTGCTGAGGTAATGCAAGCTTGACTACAGAACACTAAATCATTATACAGCCTGAAAGCAATGGAGCCAGGAGGAATGGAGTGAAGAGAGATAGCGGCCCTGTGCAACGTAGCACAGAAAGGAAAAAAGCTGGGATGGCGCGCAGAGGTTTACCACACACGCCTCACTTTGTTAGCACGCCCAAACACACTCGCACGCACAGTGGAATGCATTTGGGCTCGGCAGAGTGGAAGGCTGATTATTGTTGGGTGATTATTGGACAGCATCAGCCACTAGGCATCAGCGTTTCATTCTGTAATTCACTGCAAAGCCTGAATGGTAATGTGTGTAGGTGCGCACATCAACACACACTAATGCGTGCAGTAGTGAAGATGATTGCACTGCGAGCAAACTTACAGGTACTAGCTTCCAATACCACTTTGAGGGAGACTATCCGAGTAGCAAGGGAGAAGGTTAGAAGGAGAGACGGGAGGGAGAAGCAGACAGGAATGTACGGTCAGAGAAAAGGAAAAACAGAACTGACACTGCTAGCAGAGAAAGAGTGAAAGAGAGAGGGGGGAGCAGGAGAAGAAGGGACTAAAAATAGGGATTTCTCTGTTATAGTGATTACATTCCAAAGAAATATGTGCCTAACAAAGTACTATAGTACACCTATATTATCTCTGCAGCTTTTTTTGAAGTTACTAAAAGTGAGAAGATAAATGGAGAGGTGAAGAGTATGATACCTTCTGATGACTGGGAGAATCCAGCAGATGTTGCTTTACTTTGTATTCCTTTTCAGAGATCTCCCTCATTTTCAAGTTTACCTGAAAAAAAAATGTGCATAATATATTATATTTACAAAACATGAATACAATAAGGCAATGGTCTGCTAGACAATCATACACACCGTCAACTCCCTTCAAAACCACTCCTCAGTTACATAACGTGCACCTGCACAGCAGTTTTACAACAAACTGTTCATTATCAGCGGAACATAATGACATCCCACAACACCAGATTGTGTAAATTGTTATTGGTCATGTCTGCCTTGAGTAGCTTCCGTTAACAAAGACAAAAAGACAAGCTTTCTTTTGCTTATGTTTCAATATTATGTAAATAAATAAAAGTAAAGTGTAAAACTATAAAAGTACTGTAAAAAAAAGTCTCCCTCATGTCAAGCTTTACATAGTACTACTAAAGGACCAGTGATCATGATCCCTTCTGCTCCCTTGCCATGCCTGATCCCCTAACTTCTGATTGGTGTTCTCGGCACATGCAGACCACTCAGTGGTGCTGAGGATGGCCCTGTATAGTCTGTTCATTCAAAAATAACAGAGCCCAGTTCCACTAAAAATCCAGGAATGCCGGTTTGGGACTGCATTTGGGATAAACAGTTTTGCTTCTTTTTTTTTGTAACATCAACAACTCAACTTTTTTTTTTCCAGACAATTTTGTACCGAAGTCTTCATCAGTGAACAGTTACGAAGCTACAACAAAATAGACTTCCTTCTGAATAAAACAAATTTCCTGTTATATTGTCTTTTTGGCCACATAACAGTTTATATAATACATTTCATTTTGATTGTACGATCCAGTATCACTCAAGTCTGGGTCCCTTAAAGGCTTTTTCCTCAAGTCATCTCGGAGTTTTTCCTTGCTATGGTAACCTCTGTCAAACTGGCCAAGATATAAATCTATTCTTTAAATGCAGCACAAATTCTTGATCATTTCCCTTACCTTGTTAATCCAGAAGATCATGGCATCCTCCAGGTCAAAGGGAAGCTCTTTAGAGGCGCTGAAGGTAGAGAAGCGCTTCACACAGGTCACCACTTTCTCAATGCTGATCATCTCCACTGTGTAGGCCATCATCAAGGCATCTATCATAGGCATGTGTGAGCTCTATCACACAACAGAAACCAACAGTCAGCATAGCAGCAGATGTTAAAACATTTTTGCCAAATAAGTCACACACTGAGCTTGTGTTCCACATTTACACACAAATGCATTAAGTCCTCAGAACAACCCCTGGCAAGGCACATTGGCAAGCATTCATAATGAGATCATACATCCTAAGAGCCTGAAACACTTCAGACGCTATGCAATGGCATATGAATGTAACTTGTCAGATGTACTGTATGCCTGAACAAAACCAAAGACTTGTAAGTGAAAAATGGATACCTGGTGCACCAAAACACATTTAACACCGAGCATTCTTTCCAAAGTGACATCCACGTACGTCTCCCTGTCATTTTCTACAGCAAGAACAAAATACTCTCTGTTTTTCTCTCTGCCTAACTTTATTAATACAAAGAAATACAATTTTGGTTGAGCATCTTGCGCCTTGTTGGTACTTCTT
Organism: Clarias batrachus; assembly: GCA_003987875.1. Lineage (NCBI taxonomy): Eukaryota > Metazoa > Chordata > Actinopteri > Siluriformes > Clariidae > Clarias > Clarias batrachus. The sequence goes on along the minus strand of QMIH01001120.1, from coordinate 93,266 downwards.
TCGTCGTCAGCCAAATACACTCCCTGTTTAAAGTAGATTATTACATCCACCACATGACTGTTCATAACATCACTTTTACTCAACATTTTAATTTGAGCAGCTGACACACTCGGTGCGGATATTTTACACGCCCTCACCTCGGACTGCTGTGAATATGTTTGCTCTAACGACCTAACGATATCTCATAGTGATTTCGGAACATATGAGACAAACTGGTTTTAAACTTCTTGCAGGAAGAATAAACGTACAATGATCTGCCCAGACATCTTCCAACATTCAGTTTTCAAAAGTGACATAGTTGGCATAAATGTCTAGCTACTTATAATATAATTTTTTTTGAGTGTCTGAATGACACTGCTGTGTCAAGCAATTCATTATTTAACATAATGTCATCCTCTGCCATGACTTTAAATCTGATGTCTGGATAAAAGAATAGACGAAAATATAAATAAATAATACTTTCATAAATATTATATGGGACTTTATCACAGTCATAAACAAAACAGCTGTGGAGAGGAACAAGAAATTCAAATAAAGTTGATGAGGCAGTTAATGTTTTATGCTTTTGTAGGATATTAACAAACCGCTTAGAGCGAAATGATCCATCTCTTCTGTGTTCATTAAAAATGGCAGCAGTGGTTAAATGACATGTTTATGTCTGTTGTATCTAGGCAGACTGGAAATCAGGGAAGCATCCAGTAAAATGTCAGTATTAGAGCAACATTTAAAAAAAGACTATAAAATAAGTTTATAAATATTTAATACCATAGAATTCCTATTTTTCAAGTTCAGACTTTCTGTAGGTATTCACTGCCAGTCAAAAAGTTGGACACATCTTCGAATTCCATGGCCTTTCCTGATTTTTATTTCTTTCTACGTTGTAAAACAATACCTAAAGCATCCAACAATCTCCTTCAAACTGTTAATATTGAAATGTGCATGGTGCTTGATGGGTTTTGCAAATGCACTTGATAATACTGTTCTTGCAAGAACTATAAAAAAAAAAAAAAAGCTGAGACCTTTGTGCCTTAAAATAACTGACCGTTATTGTTACTTAACTACATAATTTAATTAACACATATAGAATTAAATTTTATATATATAGCGCTTTTTAACAATAAACATTGTCGCAAAGCAACGTCACAGAATATAAAAATACAATTAGGGAAATGAGTTTGAAAAGTTTATAGTGTGAGGTAAAATGTATAACTCATAATTATCAGATTGGCGCTGATGAGCAACCCAAGAGCGACGGTGGCAAGGAAAAAGCCCTTGCCAGAGATGGCAATAGAAAAAAAAACCTGAGAAGCACCAGACTCAACAGGGAATCCAAAGGGAATCCATTTGGGAGATATCTGATAGCAAGGATTGATCTGCAGTTATACTGTCTGTTAGGAGGCTAAAAGTTCAGTATAACCGAAAAAGTGTGCAAGTTAATATGGAGTCCACTTTCGTCTTGGAGGCTCAGGGACAAAACTGTTTGTGGGAATTTCAGTCCTGAACTATAAAGCGACTGCAATCACAATCTAAGTCATCAGAGAACAGCTGTCTGCATCAGCAGAGTCCAAGAACATCTTCATGGTCAAGTGATACAGTCCCCAGTCACTACACACACCCCAAGCAGGCCTCCATGTGACAAGGTCTCCAACCAGCAGCGGAGCACCGGGATCAGTCAGACAGGTCAGGACGGCAAAGGGGGTCTGGATCACTGGCAGCTCAGGAGCACCAGCAAATTTCATAGGTTTTGAAATCTCCAGAATTTTTCTAGAATGTGGAAAGATCACTACCAAAAAAAAACACTCTATTAGAAGGTGTGTCCAAACTTTTGACTGCTACTGTATATTATTTTAGCATGCTGTAAAAACCCAGAACTTCAACAATTTAGTCACTTACACTACACAGAAACCGACCCTAAAATTAGTCTGTTACAGTGTTTGTTTAAAGCAGGGTTGTCATGGTTACCTGTTTCTCATTACTCATGCCTGCTTTCTGCCATGCTCTCATCACATACCATAATCTATTAATAAATGAAGTCCTGCAAAGCTTTCTCAGTCTCAATATGACTACCAATCTCTCCAGGAGTGCCATGATCGCATGTGGTTGACAGGAAAGCCCAGACTGCATACAAGCAAAGACGACCATGCAAACAAGCACAGCAAAAGAAAAAATAAATAAATAAATAAATTACTAAAAATCCCATACTGTATCGTCAAACACGCTCAAAAATTACATCCTTTATAACATTGCCTGAAACTGTAGCCTGTTTCTAAAGTGTTAAATTATGATTCTCTAGTCTTTTGGATTATCATTACAAAATATATATCAAATTACTTTTATTAGCACCAGTTACGTTTGTTGATCACTCAGTGTTGTCTTAGCGCTTAGCCAGAACCTCTGAACCCGATGTTTTCTCAGTGTCTATGCCATTATTAAAATGTATGCAGATGATTTAAAATTCTGCTGGTGCAATACTGGTCATGAGAGAATCACACAAAGCAAATATCAACTCAGTGTCATGGCTCGCAACAATCCGGCTTTGTTAAACAGGTTCATGCCACACAAAGCCTTGTACAGGGTGTGTGCTCAATCAAAAACATTTACATCTACAGGGATAAAACTACAGGGTGTTTTAGTGGCCAGTGCTGAATCACTGAAACACTTTCAGTTTTCAATCACTGCAGACTTGAAGCAGACAGAACTTTATGTAATCCATTTTTTCCCCCTTATCTTTTAGTAGAACCTCCTGCTTAGTGAAATAAATATTAACAACAGACAGCAAAGAACACTTTCTCCTGGCTGCCTTATTAGTGTGGTGATAAGGCAAGTTACCACAGGAAGACTTCCGCACACTCATGTTCTCACACTGCCATATTCCCTTCCTCTATTCTCTACTCAACTTCACTCCTCCTAACCTTCAACACATCCTATCCTAAAAAACACACCATGTGAATCCTTTCTGCAAAATTCAATCCATTCTTCCTAACTACATTGGCTAAAGAAAGAAAGAAAAGAAAGTCAGACAATGCAGGTAGATCAAACTCACCATTTTGATTGGCTGACACATGAGGTCACCCTCTGTGACGGGCGTGTCATCTCCCTCCATGACATAGATGCCTTTGCGAGAGAGGGACTGAATGACAGACTGGTGGGACTGAAGGGAGGCTACCTGGTCCCCTTTGAGAATGAGGCCACACACGCGACAATAAAGCTCAGAGGACAGCATCAGCCTGATCACAGGAGGCTTGATGTGCTCCTGCTCATACTGGTCTGTGTAGAAGGGGTCCCTCATGTCCTCTGGAATGTGATCTGAAAAAGAGGTGAATGGGGAAAGAAATATTAGTTACAAGTTGATCAGCCATGTATCTGTGAAGCTCAACAAAGAAAGCACAAAACAAGCCACGTATCAAATAAAGTGTCTCATGGCTGCCATACAGCTTCTATAAATAGCTAAAATACATGGCCAAAAGTTTTAAGATGAGTAACCATCACAGCCATATCAACGTTTCCCACACAGAGTATACTTTGGCATGCAGCAGAAGTATTTTTGCCGAGCCTTCTTAATAATCTGTCGGAGAGCCTGATGACCATCTGCGATCGATTAACTAGGGGTGGACAGTTCCCTCTCGCACTACCGCTCCTATACCCGTTTATTCTGCGTCTGAGAGAGGGGTGAACTGAGAGGCAGTAGATGTAACATAAAAAGAGGGCATGCTAATGGTTGCACATCCTCTGTAGTGAAAATTGGTTTCACATGGTGAACGGCTGAGTGACCCGGAAAAAGTGTGGCACGGTGGATATTACATATTACATTTTAGGCATTTGGCAGAATGTTGGCAGAGGGTTAAGGGCCTTGCTCACGGACCCACCAGGGATAACTTGGCGGTCATGGGATTTGAACCTGGGACCTTCTGAACCATAGTACAATGCCTTAACCACTGAGCTATCCCTGACCCTTTCCGACACAAATCAGGTACAGGAACTCCTTTTTCATTGTTTCATTGTAGAGCTGGAGAGAAAGAAGCGCAATTCACTTATTGCTACAATAACCTCAAGACAGATTTTTTTTAAACAATATACATTTTTATATTTATAATAGAAATGACTGGCTCAATCAACCAGTGACCAGATTTGGTTGGTTTTTAGTCTGATGCTCTCAGAGATGAACAAATTTGTACTTGGTGATGAAGCTTCCAAATCGCGAAACAGAAACTCATTTTTAAGGTGAGTTTATATCAAAATATTGATATACTTTGATATTTATAAAAATATCAAAATTTGCGCACTTCAAAAGCCTCCGATTGGCCTTTTTCTCCAAACTCTGTCAGCTAATTATTCTCACGCCCACTCATTACACACACTCACACCAGTCTCAAAACACCATGAATGCAAATAAGTTGGAAATTGTATGTGTTAGAAGCCACATGTGCCCATGTTATAAGCTGTACACACCCATGCGCTCACTTAAGTTGAGTTTTGAGATTTTGGAGGCATTTTAGGAGGTAAAACGTCACAGTTTCTTTACACACTTTACATATTTCTAATTTATTTTATTCAATTTCAATTAAAATAAAATATTTTTTAGTCTTTCCTATTAGCATTTATGCCTCTTTACTTCCTTATTTTCTTTTCAAGGTCACAAACAGTCATGTAAGCATTTCACTGTGTATGGTTTGTGTATGTGACAAATCCCATCCCATGTGGTAGGAGTGAATTATTTGCAAAGTTTGTTTAGAAATAATAATTACAGCGAATGACAGATGTGTGCTGCTCTGGTAAATGTTGTAACTTTTGTAGTTGACATTAGCATGCATTGTTTAAATGCTGCACTTGGCTTTTAAGTGAGAAAACTAATGTTATAAGGAATGGGCTACATTTAATTATTCATTCAACTTTTTTAAAAGGTTGAAAGTTGTAACAAATCGAATCTGCACCTAGGTATTGTGATAGAGAAGTGACTGATGATCTCTATCCCTTGCTTCTAATTCTATGAAAGGGGAAGCAGCAACTATGCTGTGTTGTCAGCTAGAAGACTACATGTAATCTCTTTTCAGGTTACAGTGGCCAAAAATACAGTAATTTTTCATGCATTTACTCAGTAGATATGAGTATTCAAAAGTATGTTAAGAGCATATGGTGTGAGAAAGAGACACACAGCTTTAGACATCCAAACATACTAACCCTTCTCTCCATCTACACATGTTGGAAAGTGAAATTTAGCTTTCTGCAACAAGTATACAGTATACACAGGGTATTTGGGATTAAATATCAAAGATCAAGTGTTCGTTGGTCTGTCGAGTCAAAACAGACGTGAGAAAGAGACTGAAAGGGGAGCACATGGCTGCATGTCTGTGAATATCAATTAAAGGACCAGCACCAGAGACATTGCCATATGCACAGACACTGGAGCTCGTCTGAAAAACTCAGGAAGTGCTCTGACAAGCTGTGACATCTTTGTACACCAAAGAGTGTTTAATTCATTTTTTTTTACTTCGTTGTACACTTCTTGTGTAGATGGAGGGGAGGATTAGAAGGTAATATCGTGTTAAAGGTCACATGTATTTGTTATTTATTGAATGCACTAATGACAAATGACAAAGTTGAAACTAATCTAATCGCATGTGGTAGAACACCTCTGTGCTGGCAAGTAATGCCAACCTGTCCGTTTGCTACCAACACCATAATATCAAGTCTACTCTATTTTGGTGCATAAAAGTTTTTTTCCCCCAAAACAATTGTCAAGAATGCCTTGGCATTACAATTTCCCATTACTGCAATGAAAGGAGCCAAACCTGTTGCATCATACCGATAACAATACGTGCTTAATGAAGACATGGTTTGTCAAGAACTCTTACCAAAGAGGACCAAGGTCTGATCTCAAACCCAGCAATGACCTTTGGGAGGAAGTGGAATGTGAAATGCCTTCTAGACATGCCTTCTAGACATCAGTGCTTGATCTTACCAAATCCCCAGCGGCTCTAAACGGAAAAATCCTCACAGTACCTTAAAATCTAGTGAAAAGCCTTATAAAGAGAGCGGAGGTTATTAAAAAAAAAAAATTTAAAAAGTGAGGACCAACTATTTTTAAAACGTACAGTTCTGGAACAGCTACATGTGGTTGTGATCGTCATGGTTAGGTGTCCCCTTACTTTTATGGTATATGGTAGACAATATTGTATTTATTATTTTTTTCATGTCATGGCCGTAAAACAAGTCTGTGTATTTTTGTGTACAGTTAAAGTGGTTAAAAGTGGCAGACAGTTACAGCCAAAATATTGTCTATGAACTTCATTCAGTACAATTTTTACATTGTGGAATAAAGGATACATTATTTAAATGCTTGAAATGAAGTTTGGATCTGTAAGTGTTACTTTATTGTTGTGCGAGTGTGAAAAAGGTGTGATCCTGTGTTTCACAGTTTCAAGAGCTCCCATGCCAGCACTGCTGAAGTGCTGTATTAGCTAGGGCTTGGCTGTAAACCCGGAGCAGAAACATTTAACAGAAAAGTGACCAGAACAAGCCTGATTCTTACAAACCACTTAATCCAGAGCTACTGTCCTGCTGTCCAGCAACAGGATAAACCAGCCCTTCTGTGACCCCTATGTTTTTTTTTGTACCATCCCAGTATAGATCAATAAAGGATCGCCTGAGAGGATCTCTTCGGCACTCTGCACTCTGTAAATGGGAAAGAAAACAAAGGTCTCAGGATCACCCAGTAATGACCAGGAGGCGTGACTACAGTAAGTCCCCTACATACAGTGGGAACGAGCTCTTTGTAAGACCAATTTATTCGCAAGTCCAACATTGTCTAGGTACTAGGATATTAACACAATTATAATTTAAACACAGTATAAAACTATCATGTTCCATGATCTTGTCCTTTAAAATAATTTCAATGGTTGATCAATTCAAGTTAAAAGATGAAGTAATGTCTGCCATCTTTTCACCAGGTTCTATTCTCTTAATTATTTTTACTTTTGTCTCCACTCATCTTCATCGCTGCTGCTTTTACGCTTGCTTCTGGACACCCTGGGATGCATGCTGCACACACAGGACAAAGTACTTCGGACATCTGACTTGTGCGATTGAACACGCACAAACGCATGTTCATATCTTCAGAAATTTGTAACTCGAATGTTCATATGTAGGGGACTTGCCTAATAGACGCCAATTGCATGGGAAGCAAACCAAAGTCATTTTTTCAGCTAAAAACCTAACCACGGCACTGGAAAGGGACCAATAGTGTCCTCCAACCGCAAACAATCCTAAGCAATTAACATAAGAGGAAGAACAGGCATGAACATGTGTGTGCAGCATTGTGTTTTTGGAAGGAACAGTGAAGGGAGCGGCTCCATTTGCTTGAATTTTGAATTTCAAAACAGTTAGCTTCATCTCACGGCCTCCAAAACACCCAGCTACTTTAAAACAAAACACCACTGCAGCTGAAAATGGACTACTGTTTACATTGCTTTCATCCCATGAGGATTAAAAGTATAAACCAAGTCTCTATTAAGTCTTACAAAGACAAGACCATTGTTATGGTGCCTGGTTTCCATAGCAATGTGTTTCAAACATACAACTTTCAACCATACACTGATGCTAGCAATAAATACTGACCAGAATAATATTGAATATGATATTTCTTTCATATCCACCAGTAGTTTTTAATACATGTCTCAAATACAACACAGACCAGGAACATGCATACAGAAAACACTGAAACCTGAAATGAAAATGAAACCTGTGGAAAACAGGAGTTTGCATTACTTTGAAATTCAGATACATGAAACAGGGTTTACAAGAACAGCCCAAGTTTTAATTACATGCCACGATGTATTAAATATCATCTTCTTTTGGCTGAATTAGACCGCTTTCATTGCTAGGGTTTTGAAGTAGCAGAGAATAAAGTAGACAAGCACCATCATGTGCAAGGATGTCAATTGTGATTATTGAATGACTTAAAAGAAGGTCACAGCTGCAATACAGCACATCCAGCACTTATGAGTAATTGTGATCATAAATGAAGAGGAAAAGAGTATCTGTTGCTATGGAACAAAACAGGAAGACACACTGTCAAAAAAGTCAAAAGGGGGGAAAAAAAAAAAAACCTCAATGCGACCTTTGTGGGAAATCTGTAACGCAGGAAAACAATACCCTGCTCCACGGAAACTTCTACAAAAATATATATATATATTTTTTATATATATAAATAAATACATATTCATGCAAGCTTTACTTACACCATGGCTGCTCAGATAACCTCATTAAAACTAAACACTGATACTAAAGCAAGGAAGTCTTAGGTGGAATTAGGTCAGTCATTTCACAGATGACAGGTTTCCCAATCAGTTATGACAGATTCCATATAGAGTATAACACATAGCTGATCATGACACACACTTTAAAAAGTTCATCAAGTTGATGCCAAATCTTTTGTATGGCAAATTGTGAAATAGGGAAGGGAAACAAAGGGACATTTTCAGCTCAAACCCTGACCAAAATGGTCACCAAACCATAAACATATAAATCCCATGAAACAATACAGAGCATTCAAAAGTCCATGCTGCAAAAGGAAGAAACTTTTACTGTATGGATGGACGAGCTGACCTTATCAGAAATTCCACTAATTATGTAAATAGAAAGAAATTCAATCTACTGCCTGTAGGGACATTTGCCCAAATGTTCCACTAACCAGTGCCAAGAAAAGTACTAAAAATATACTTCGTGCAACAGTGCTCCTGGTTATCACCTTTCCCTCCTGTTGTGAAACTAACTTCAATTATTGCAGGAAGAGAAACAAATAAAGACTCAGCAGAGAACAGTGTTAAGCAAACAATACTGTTTAAGATAAACCACTGGGTCACAATCACAGCATTTCAGCTGTTACTTATCATGCTTTAGAGTGTTTAAGTCCATTTCAGACCCACTGTTAGACTTTTATGAGGAAAGAGGAAGCATAAGGTTACACACCTTCCTCCTTTTCTGCATATGAACACAATCTCACTATATGCAAATGCCAAAGCAGAAATCAGTTGCCTAAACACACTGCATGTCAATCAGTGTTTTGTTTTTTTTTTACACAGGACACTGGCTTGACTGATGGTACTTCCAGTTAGTAACCTAGTCAACCAGTGTGAAGATGTATATAATCGTGGAAAAGCACATGTACTGTAAGTCGCTCTGAGTAAGGGCCTTTGCTAAATGTTTAAATGTAAAACACAGATACAGAAATGTCAGGGTTTATAGTAATATGTAAAAATTACAAGAAAGTTTCTACATTTTAGAAGTACTTTGTTTTCAAAGATGGATGACCACATGAGATATTCTGATTTGTTTGTAACTTTAAATAATTATTAATATTCAGTCAAACAATATATTAATGCTTTATATTCTGTTTAGTTTAATGATCAAACCTGTCCATGTTTTCCCACAAATTTAATTTAGTTAAAGATCCTCACACAGCCCCTGACATAAAACAATCATGCACACACTTTGCATGTCTAAGAGGGAACAGCAAGTGTCTAACAAGACCCTGCTTTTTATTTACAAACAACATCTTTCCATCATGCTAGCCTGCTGCTGATCCAGACTGGAATGAACGGACATTTCTGTACTTCACATCCGGAACAATGCCTGTGATGACCCAGATTGATCTCCACCACGTACATAAATTATCTCTATGTGCCATGTAACAGAAAGCAACTGGTCTAGAAGAGAACTGATTCCATAACAGTTCTCAAGTGAAAACAATTCTACCTTACATCTAGTGTAGAGTTCAAATGGACTAATATTTCCAAAAAGAATATTGTCACAAGTAACATTGCTACATTAGAGGACGTCTGTAATACAGCTTATCAGTTCAGATGAGATAAGCTATCTCTGTATAGATCTCAGAGTGGACTGTCTGCCACGTCCATACCAAAGGTTTCATACACACTATATACAAACTTACGAATAGAAACTGTTTTGCACAACTTTTGGTAAATATCTGACATTTTTAGACTTTTTAAACTCAACCAATACTTGATTTGAGAGTGGTTTAGACCAGAGATAGAAGAGAGTGGCTCTAAAATAAAGAAAAATCACACGTCCTTTACAGGGTGTAGGAGAATTATCTGGGGATATTTCAGGGATCCTGAGAGATTCACCAGGCATAAACACAGGGTAGGTAAGCATAAAGCCTTTCCCTGGTTACAAATACAATGAAAGTCAAAAGTTTGGACACAACTTCTAACTCTATGGTCTTTCCTGATTTTTATTTCTTTCTATATTGTCAATGCTGAAGGCATCCAAAATATGCAATCATCAACTTTGAATAGTTAATATTGAGATGTGTCTACTACTCTGTAAAACAGTCTTCTTCATAACGCCTCTAATCTGTAGTGCTGTTAATCTGCGATTATTTAACTGTTTTAAGTCAAAACTACTACTCTGCAGCAGAGGTAAGTTTTTGATTGCTTTCCTGGGATGATTTTCATGAGAGCCAGTTTCCTCATGTTGCTTAATGTGTTTAACAAAATGCACTTGACAATCCTGTTCTTGCAAGAACTGTGGCAGAAAATCTGAAATCTGTATCTTAATTACTAATCTAATCACCTAAGGCGTGTGTTATTGAGTTATTTCACAGTTTTGAAAAAATAAATAAAAATCTTGCATTGTTCTCGATTGTAGAAACGAAACCAAAATTGTCTCCAAAATTTTGACTGATAGGGAAAGGTGTGGCAAGATGCTCACTCTAAGGAATATTTAATTGATCTTGTACAGGAAGCTGCTTTAGTGTATGAAGCATAAACTCCCACACTACCATAATATTATCAGCAGCTAACAGCATAAACAGCTTGGTGGTTAGCACTGTCGCCCTTCAGCCTCCAGGGTCCGGGTTCGATTCCCACCTGAGGGTCTGTGTGCATGGTGTTTGTATGTTCTCCCCCTGCTTGGTGGGTTTTATTATGGTACTGTGGTTTCCTCCCACAGTCCCCAGACATACAGATTTGGTTAACTGGTGGTCACAAACTGCCCGTAGTGCTTGGATGTTGACCGAAGTTCCTACCACGGTCATAAAAAAGCACGGTAATCACCATTGGCCTTCACGACCCCTAGTTGCACTAAAGAAGTTTCTAGATGAGTGGGTGGATGGAAAAGGATAACTATGCATGAATTCGTTATATATTGTAAAACAATATTAGTTGTTATATTACACCAAACTTATGCTAGGTATATGACAGTAATTGTTTTTTTTAAGCACTGACAATATTTTTTAAGGTCTACATAATGACAGCATCTATGTATCTACTGTATAATTGTATATAACCAGGGAAGGACTGTGTACATTATCCCACCTCTTGATGTACAACTAATCCAGTGTGAACAGGGCTAGTCGGACCACACTGGGGAGTGTTATTGTGAACTGAAGATTATACAGATGTACAGTAAAAGCAGTGTCACGCAATCTTTCTCACTCCACAGCAGTATTTAACTCATCATGTACCAGTAAGCTTTAAACCATCAAACAAACACCTTACCGATTCCGTAGGCTTTCGCGAACAGCCAGCGCAGGTTAGCCGCTATCTTAGCCCTGGCTGAATCGTACATCTCCAGCGGGGTGATCTCCACCGCCTCTCCAACCGCCTCCATCTTCCGTCGTGTGCTGCTGTCTCCTCCATCCCCCAAATCCAAGTCCATTCTGAGACCACGTCCTACAACAAAACACCAGCGGTGGCTTTACCTCAGTGTCCCGTAGCGCTTTACGCTCTATCTGCTCATTAACGTTACCTTCAGAACAAATGCACCGACAGCGGGGACAACTCGGCAGCGCTAGGCCGGGGAAAGTCCAGCTTTGTAGCGTTAGCTCTCATAACAGTAACGTTATGCAAATAAACTAGCACGCTAAACGTCCCGCTGAGCTTGAGTTTGTATAAACAAATCCGTATGCTAATAAAAAAAAATGACCAGATAATACAGGCGGCTGAAGACTAAAGAGCTAGCAAAGCTGCTACTTTGTTAGCTAGCTAACGTTAGCTGCCGTTGGAGATGACGCGCAGGCTAACTATAGCCAGGTACGCTAACAAGGAGAGTCTTCTATCGAAGGATCTTACCGAGACTGGGTCTGTTAGCAGGCTCGCGCTCTTTACGTTAATAACAAAAATCAGTTTCCTGCATATGTTCCGGGTGTAACTGAGCACCCTGGACTGACGAGCAGAAGGGGCGGTTCCAAATAAAGCCTCGCTTCGAGGCCTGTAACGTTTCCCTGAGTGTGACGGGCCCAATGACATCACCACTGAAGTGACCAATCAGCATGCTTGCTACACAGCTAGTATTTTTGAATGGAGCTACGAAGAAAGAGAAGCACTATTTAGTAACATAGAACATAGTCAGGTTTTTTTTTCATATAAGGCAGCAGGTGGCATAGTGGTTAGCACTGTCCCCTTGCACCTTCAGGATCAGGGGTTCAATTCCCATGTTAGTTTTGTGTGCATGGAGTTTCATGTTCTCCTCTTGCTTGGTGGGTTTCCTCTGGGTACCCTGGTTTTCTCCCACAGTTCAAAAACATGCAGATTAGACTAATTGGCATTTTCAAACTGCCTGTTGTGTGTGTGTGCCCTGCAATGGATTGGCACCCTGTCCAGGGTGTACCCTGCCTTGTGCCCTGAGTCTCCTGGGATAGACAACAGGCCCCTGGGCCATAGGGTAAGTAATAAATTAAATAGGGACGGCAAGTATTAATAGGGACAGCAATGTAGCGGCAAGTAATATTTCATACACCATTGACAGTTGTCAGCTTGTGTGTGTACAGGTATATAGATGTATACACTATATTGCCAAAAGTATTTGCTTGCCTGCTTTCGCATGCATATGAACTTGAATAATATCCAATTCTTAATCCATAGGGTTTAACATGTTGTTGGCCCACGCTTTACAGCTATAACATCTTCAACTCTTCTGTGAAGGTTTTCCACAAAGTGTAGGAGTGTGTTTATGGGAATTTTTGACCATTCTTCCAGAAGCGCATTTGTGAGGTCAGACACTGATGTTGGACGAGAAGGCCTGGCTCGCAGTCTCCTCTCTAATTCATCCCAAAGATGTTCGGTTTGAGGTCAGGACTCTGTGCAGGCCAGTCAAGTTCTTCCACATCAAATTCGCTCATACATGTCTTTATGGATCTTGCTTTGTGCACAGGTGCGCAGTCATATTGAAACTGTTAAGACTATTTCAAAGAAGTACAATATTGTAAAATGTTGAGTGACTGTACAATAGACCCAGAAGTTGGCCAAGGACACTTAATGCAGCAGATGAAAGACACATCATGCTTACTTCCATTTGACATCAGAAGAAGTGGTCTTCATGGAAGAATACCTCCAATGTGGAAACAGGGCTAAGCAACTCAACTATGAACAAAAAGATACAAAACTGGGGTACAAAAAGTCAGCAGGTGCTCTGGACTGATGAGTCAAAATTTGTAATATTTGACTGTAGCAGGAGGAAGGGCTGAAGGGCTGGAAAGCAGTATAACAATGAGTGTCTGCAGGCAACAGTGAAGCATGGTCGAGGTTCCTTGCTACAGTAGGTGGTTGCTAGACTTCAGGATTGAGGTTATAGGATTGAGGAAATAGATGGAATTTTTTTTAATTGGTTAGGGCTCATGGTGTCCACAATGCTGAGAAATACAGTCAGGTACAGTACTGACCAAAAGTTTGGACACACCTTCTCATTCAAAGAGTTTGAATTTGTATTATGGCAAGAAAAAAGCAGCTAAGTAAAGAAAAACGAGCGGCCATCATTACTTTAAGAAATGAAGGTCAGTCAATCCGAAAAATTGGGAAAACTTTGAAAGTGTCCTCAAGTGCAGTCACAAAAACCATCAAGTGCTACAAAGAAACTGGCTCACATGCGGACCGCCCCAGGAAAGGAAGACCAAGAGTCACCTCTACTGCAGAGGATAAGTTCATCCGAGTCACCAGCCTCAGAAATCGCAGGTTAACAGCAGCTCAGATCAGAGAGCAGGTCAATGCCACACAGAGTTCTAGCAGCAGACACATCTCTAGAACAACTGTTAAGAGGAGACTGTGTGAATCAGGCCTTCATGGTAGAATATCTGCTAGGAAACCACTGCTAAGGACAGGCGACAAGCAGAAGAGACTTGTTTGGGTTAAAGAACACAATAAAGAACACAATAAAGAAAACTCTTTGAATGAGAAGGTGTGTCCAAATTTTTGGTCTGTACTGTACATATTACTCATTATGCAATACCATCAGGGCGATGTCTGATTGGCCACATATTTATTCTGGAGCAGGACAACAACCGCAAGCATACAGCCTCACTAAGGACTATCTTCAGAAAAGAGAAGAACAAGGAGTCCTGGAAATGATGGTTTGGCCGCCAAGAATTTATACAGTTTTGGAGTGGTCACACCAAATAATGATTTGATTTTGATTTTCCTTCTGTTCATTTACTTTCTATTTTGTTAACTGATTAAAAATAAACTATTACCACTTCTATTTTGGAAAGCATTCTTACTTTACTTCTTACTTTACATAATTGTTTGACACCTGACTAAAATTTTTGTAATGTCCTTGTGTGTATACAGTACATACTACATGTATGTATATGTACAAAAAACAACAAACAAACAAAAAAATATATAGGTAGATTGGATAAAGATTAAGTTTTGTCTTAAAATGACTCCAACGCTTTGAATTCACTTATACCGCTTTAGCACTGTTATTTCGGCAGTGAAAATATTAAGTAATCCCAATAAAAATATTCACTAGTAGACATGTTTTAAGTCCGGCAAATGACTGTTAACATCGCTTTTATATTTTATCTTCAGGGGCCGTATTCACAAAGCTTCTTAAGCCTAAAGTGGCTCCTAGTGATGAAATTCTAAGAATATTTTTATAAATTTTTTATAATTATGACATTTTCTTAAAATTTCCTTTTAAATTTAGGACAACATTTTTGATTTTAAGATATTTAGCCTATAACAGAAACTTTGCATGAAGTAGCCTGCATTCATGATTATTACATTTCTTTATATACAAACATTAAGATTTCATGATTCACATTATCAAATTATGATTTCTGTTTCAACAAAGAGCTCATTTTAAGACCTTTACAGATTTTTTATCAACCAATCACAGTCTTTGAATTGCTTTGTCATACCTAGCAATGGGGTCAACAACACCTCCTCACTAAGATAAAGGTTTTTGTATTTTCCTTACTCAGAATTGCCCTGAGAAGTTTCCTATATCACTTTTAGTCTAGGACTCCCAGCTAGGACTTTTTACGCCAAGATAGGAGCGCTCGGAGAGAATTCTAAGAAGCTTTGGGAATACGGAGTACTGCAAAAGCTTCATTAAATTCTATGAAGTCAAGTTGGAACTGGTTGAACTGTGGGGTTGTTTTTCAGGAGTTGGGCCTTCTTGTTCCATCATGATTGTGCACCAGTACAAAAAGCAAGGTCCATAAAGACATGGATGAGCGAGCAAAATAGTTTGAACAGCACATATTAAACCCCCGTCTGCTATGAAATTTGCCACGGAGAGACCTTGCAGATGCAGTGGAACAGAAAGGGGCCATCCCCAAACTGCTCCTACAAAGTTGGGAGCATGAAATTGTCCAAAATGTCTTTGTATGCTGAAGCATTAAGAATTCCTTTCACTGGAAGAAAGGGACTAAGTCCAACTCCTGAAAAACAACTCCACACCAGTTTCAAGATGACTGAGCACCAGTGAACAAAGCAAGGTCCTTAAAGACTTGGGGTTTGGTGTGGAATAACTTGACTGGCTTGACGAGTCCTGACCTCAACCTGATAGAACACCGTCATGGTGAATTAGATCTGGCTAAGCTTTAGGGTCCGACAGCAGTGTCTGACTTCATAAATGCGCTTTTGGAAGAGTGGTCAAAAATTCCCGTAAACACACTCCTAAAGCCTTGAAGACGTTATAGCTGCAATGCATGGGCCAACATCATATTAAACCCTATGGATTAAGAATTGAATGTTACACAAGTTTATGTGCATGTGAAGGCTGACGAGAGAATACTTTTGGCAATATAGTGTATGAGACAGGACATTCCCGCAGGAAGAATAAATATACATTGATCTGTCCATGCACCTTTGAAGGTTCAGTTTTAACAGTCTACTATTCTTTTGTTGGAGTACGCCATGCTGTGCAACACTTATGTTTCTGTTTATTGAGGAATTTGGTGGCTTGTAGGTGCATTACCGTCGCCATGCCCACCTTCAAGAAAAAGCAACTTCAGGCAAATACAGTACCTAAGTACTGCCAAAGTTTCATTTGTGTGATGTTGTGACCAAATCTGGTTGGACAGACATACAGGCAGACAAACATACAGACCTAAAACTGGTTGGTTGGAGACTGATTTTGGGTCCTCCAATGTATGAAATGTAAAGATATTATTGAAACAGCAAGTTCTGACCAATGTACAGATGAAACCTTATATATAGTAAATACAGTATGTCACAAAAGTGACTACACCCCTCACATCTCTGCAAATATTTAGTTACTGTATATCTTTTCATAGGAAAACACTGCATAAATGACTCTTTGACACAATGAAAACTAGTCAGTGTAAAATTTGGAAAGCAGTGTGAATTTATTGTCCGCTCAAAATAACTAAAAATACAGCCAATAATAGCTGAACCCCTTGCAACAAAAGTAAGTACACCCCTAAGTGAAAATGTGAAATGTCAATATTTTGTGTGGCCAACATCATTTCCCAGCACGGCTTGAATTCTCTTGGCCATGGAGTTCACCAGAGCTTCACAGGTTGCCACTGGAATCCTCTTCCACTCCTCCATCACAWCATCAYGGAGGTGGTGGACATTTGACACCTTGTGCTCCTCCATCTTTCTTTTC
Organism: Clarias batrachus; assembly: GCA_003987875.1. NCBI lineage: Eukaryota > Metazoa > Chordata > Actinopteri > Siluriformes > Clariidae > Clarias > Clarias batrachus. The sequence continues at coordinate 76,391 of QMIH01001120.1, read as the reverse complement.
CCCACCTTTGCCCCAGAGGTGTTCTATGGGGTTTAGGTCTGGAGACATGCTCGGCCAGTCCATCACCTTTACCCTCAGCCTCTTTAGAAAGCCAGTGGTCATCTTGGAGGTGTGTTTGTGGTCATTATCATGCTGGAACACTGCTCTGCGGCCCAGTTTCCGGAGGGAGGGGCTCATGCTCTGCTTCAGTATGTCACAGTACATGTTAGAATTCATGTTTCCCTCAATGAACTGTAGCTCCCCAATGCCGGCAGCACTCATGCAGCCCCAGATCATGACACCATGTAGGCACGACACACTTGTCTTTGTACTCATCACCTGGTTGCCGCTACACACACTTGACACCATCTGCACCAAATAGGTTTATCTTGGTCTCATCAGACCACAGGACATGGTTCCAGTAATCCTAGCCCTTAGTTTGCATGTCTGCAGCAAATTGTTTGCAAGCTTTCTTGTGCATAATCTTTAGAAGAGGCTTCCTTCTAGGACGACAACCATGCAGAGCAATTTGATGCAGTGTGTGGCGTACGGTCTGAGCACTGACAGGCTGACCTCCCATCCCTTCAATCTCTGCAGCAATGCTGGACGCACTAATCTGTCTGTTTTCCAAAGCCAATCTTTGGATCTGACTCTGAGAACGTGCACTCAGCTTCTTTGGCCGACCACGGCGAGGCCTGTTCTGAGAAGAACCTGTCCTCTTAAAGCGCTGGATAGTCTTGGCCACTGTGCTGCAGCACAGTTGTAGAGTGTCGGCTATCTCCTTATAGCCTATGCCATCTTTATGTAAAGAAACAATTAGTTTTTTCAGGTCTTCTGAGAGTTGTTTGCCATGAGGTGCCAAGTTGAACTTTCAGTGGCCAGGTTGAGAGAGGGGAAGGAAAATGACAGGATAACTGCTCAATTTTCGCTTAGGGGTGTACTCACTTTTGTTACCAGGGGTTCAGCTATTATTGGCTGTATTTTTAATTATTTTGATGGAACAATAAATTTACACTGCTATACAAACTTTACACTGACTACTTTTCATTGTGTCAAAGAGACATTTATGCAGTGTTTTCCTATGAAAAGATAGAACTAAATATTTGCAGAGATGTGAGGGGTGTACTCACTTTTGTGACATACTGTACATACAGGAAGTATAATGCTATATTCAGACAATGAGGCTGACCATCCTGACCACCAGTTAAATGTTTGGACACAATTTGCTTTTATTTTTTACATTCTAAAACAATACCGGAGACTTCAAAGCTATGAAACAACACATATGGAATTAGGTAATTAACTAACAACAACAATAACAACAACAGTAAGTAAGTTGTTATTTTATGACAGTTCTTGCAAGAACAGTATTGTCAAGTGCATTTGCAAAACTCATCAAGCAGCAGGATGAAACTAGCTCTCATGAAGACCATCCCAGGAAAGCAAGACCAAAACTTACCTCTTCTGCAGAGATGTTCATTTAGAGATACCAGCTTAAAAAAACACCAATTAAACATCTCAGACTAGAAATGTTATGAAGGCTTTAAAGATCATAAGTGGCAGATCTCAATATGAACTGTTCAAAGAAAGTATTTTTGCATATTTTACAGTGTAGAAAGAAAGAAAAAACAGGAAAGTCCATGGAATCAGTAGGTGTGTAAGGTACAAACTTTTGAGAGTATAGTGTATATATATTATATAATATGGTAATAAATGTAATGTAATATAATATAAATTGTCATGAATATAGAAAATTAATTTCCACTAATGAGGAAAAATAATAGTATCTAAACTGACAAACATATTAATTTTTTATGTTATATAATATATTATATATAATATATATAATTATATATAAAATATAAATATACAGTATTATATCAGCAAGTTGTTCACTGTACAACAGTACAATCTTAAACTAAAAAAAAAACAATATGACTTCCGTAATAGTTTTTAATAATAGCTCATGAAAAATGGTACACCAGGCCATAGAATAAACCTACAATCTGACATTAATATTAAAAAGTCTTTTTGGAATATTTGTTTGGTAGGCATTCCTACAGAAGGTTTGTTTCTCACTAAATAAATAAACAATTATTTACTAATCATTGAATTACTGAAAATAAATATTTTTTTAGCAATAATACGGAATACTTAATTAATTTTGCTAAACGTAAGTATTAGGTTTATTGATATAAATCTAAAATAGAGAGAAAAATAGAATGAGAAATATTAATGAAAAAAATAATATACGTAGAGACCTGAGAATGTGGTAATCTTTGAGGGTTGTGTTAATTCCGACCAGCAGATGGCGCTTTATGAATGATAATCTGCAGTGTTATTGGGCGATGTCTACTGCACGTTTTTTGCGGAATTAACCGTGGATGAGAAGGAATTTGAAGGGGTAGCTGGTGTAAATATGATAGCAGGCCTAAGTAAATATGATAGCAGGCCTAAGCCCCCGTTTCTTAAAAAGAAGTCAGTGGAACATTTTTTTTCTACTTCTTTGTGCATTGACAATAAATTATCCCATGCTTACAAATGCTTCAATAAGATTTATGGAGCCTTTCAGTGACAGTCATGTAAAATGATAAGTAAAAAGTAAAATACTCCAGAGATCTGATCTGCTCAGTCTATGTCACTTTGACATGTGAATTACATTCAGGGATTAAATGAACATGAATGAAGCAGATAATTAATTCTTTCACCTATTGCCCTCCGAAATGCTTTTTAGAGAAATTAAAAATAAACTGTAATGAAAGTGAAAACTAGTCAAAAGGGCAGACAAAGACATAAATATTTGGATATGCTTTTGACAGAGACGTTTCAAGGTTTCTCTGTGTGCTCCACAATTAATTGCAAAAAATAATGAAATCATAATGTGGACCTGTGCAGCTATCTAATCATTTAAATTTATACATTTATATATATATA